>JAJKFJ010022767.1:0-68831 GCA_027382625.1 Tetmemena sp. SeJ-2015 | reverse complement strand
TTACAATTAAAAACATAAATTATTATCAAAATTTAAAATTAAAATATAACTATGATCCATAATCTGCAAAATAAATTTCTCAGAGGGAAAATTAAAACAATATGATAGATTGCAAAATATTTTACTTTTATATTGATTTTTAGATTAAAAACTTATTAATCCAAAAATAATTTTAAAAATTTTTTTTTTAAATAAAATTAGACGTTTTTTATCTTTTTTATTTAATAAAATATTTTTTTATTTAAATTTAATTTATATGAAAAGAAATATAAAAAAAATTAAAAAGTTAAAAGTTTTTTCATACTATATACTTCGGGATGATTATTTAGTAAATTTTTTTGAATCAAAATAAGGAAACAAGCCCAGAGAAATTAAAATTCCCGTAAAAATGCTTCATCAAGTTTCGATTCTTAAACTGAGCAACCCAGTTAAACTTTTTTCGTACTGTTCCTAAAACTTTGAAACCATTTCCTTTTCTAATAATTTATAAAAAAAATTCTTTAAGTTAAAATTTAAGCCTTTATATTTTTTTTTAAAAAATAAAATTTTAAATTTTTAAAACCTTAAATAAAAAAGGAATTTATTTTAATAATTGGGTAAAATATAATTTGAAAAAAATTTTTTTATGTTAGGTTTTTAATAAAAAAATTTTTTTTTTATTTTAAAAGCTTTAAAATTAATTTTTAATGAAAAAAAAAAAAATAATCCTTATAAAATAAAATAAATAATTTAATATGCAATGAATTATTCATTCTAAATTTCTATGAATTACTGATTTGAAGTTTCTAGAATTCTTTTACCAAGTTTGAATTTTAAGTTTTCATCTAGCATATAATTACGATGAGTCATTGAATAGAAGCGATAGAAAAGTAGATAGCCTGCTATAATGAAGCCCGCAAAGCAAACAAGCATAAAGAATAAAAACTATTTTCTTCAAAGAAAAGATTAAATTCATTTTAATTGTTATAAATTAACATCTGAATTCATTAAAATGAGAAATATTTTTTAATGAATTTCACATACTAATTCAAATAATCTTATATAGAAAGGATGTTCAATTCCATAATTTTGTCTTTTGTAAGTACAAAAGTATTAAATTTTAATTAAGAATAGTTTAGAAAAATTTTTCCTTTTGAAGGGAGAGGGTTTGAATTTGGAGTAGCGAATTTTCCTTTTAGAATTGGCTCTTAAGGTAATCCTTTCCTTTTATTGGAGTGTCTCACTTTGAGTTTCAGTCCTTTAATATCTGAGAGCGCTCACCCTATCAGCAACTTAGTTCATAGCCTATATGAATAGATAGCAAGAAATAAACAAGTAGTAAATTTCCAAGTCTTCATTCTAATGGTAAACCTTTCCCTTATCTGTTTTTAGATTGTAGGAAATCGTATAATGCTAAATTTAAACTTTATAATGATGAAAAACGAAAATTTTAATATAGGAATTTTATAATATTATTTTATTAGTTCCTTTTCATAGTTAAAGTATAAATTCATGAAATGTGATAATCTCATAGTATTTTTCCCTCAAAATCTAATTTGAATTAAATATCCAATTACCATCTTTAAGACGAAGATTATTTCTCTCACCTTCACTAAATATTATAAATTAATACTTCTAAATAAAAAAATTATTTGTAGGCCCCGATTCCTATACCGACCGATGCCACAATAACCTTCACGAAGTTATTAAAGAATTAATTATTTTCGTTAAAATATGAAAATTTATTTTTGTTTGGAATAGTGAGCCACTCCTTTGTAAGATATCTGCGTTTTAAAGTTTGAACTTTTGTTTTGTTTTCTTCTAATCCGTCATTAGAAGCTTCCAATATGTATTCCATGCGCTAAAATTGGTTTGAAATCGCAATTACTACCAATATTGAAAAGTCAATGCGAAGATAGATTTATTTATAAGCGATTTCCTTTTTTAAATAAATTTGCCTTACACGTTTAGAAATTAATTTAATCTTGAGATTGAATCTTCTTTTAACTTTGAAGTTTCAATTATTTTTAAATTTAAATTGAGAATCTTAATTTAAAAGCAATTATCAGCTCAGTGGGATAGATATTTCAAGTTTTACTTTAATTTTAGCACAAAAATAAGTTTGCTGTTTTTTGATGTTGTTGATTAATTAATGAAAACAAATATCGATAATGATTTAAAAAAGGAAAATATGATGAAGTCCTGTTATCTAATATTTGCAAATTGATAGATCAAATTATAGATTACAGTTTAGATTTTATTATGATACGGGGCAAAACTTGATTAAAATTAAGAATAAATTATTTAAAATTACTATATGTGATATGAATTATAAAAGTAAGATAAAGGAGCGTAGTTTAAAAGTTATTAATAAAAATTTTTAGAATTCCTCTAGTTAATAAAATTTTCTAAGCATAGAATTAATAAAGTTTCATGATCTCAAAAAATAGTTTAAAATAAATGCTTATAAAGATAGTTGGAAGTATTAGAAACAAAATTCCATTTTGTAATTATTGGGGATTTTTGTTTTTAACAACTCTAATTTTACTTTAATTATACTTTATATCATCTTCGAAATTATTGAAACTTTAGAGAAAGGCAAGCTTTGATAAAAGCCAAATGATATCTAGCCGATCTCACTTATAACTGCAAGCTAAAATTTGTGAATAAATTATTCTAAAATTTATTTAAATTTTTATATTGATATTAAAATGAGGATTACTTATAATGAATTAGTCTCAGGTGTACTTGACAGTATTGAATTTAAATGTTGCTTCTGATTTATTTTAACATAATTCTTATAAATAAAGGGACTATGAACATCAGCTCATTATATAAAGTTGAATCCACTTTAATTATAAAATAGAAAGGATTAACTGAAAGAAGATGCACATTAATCTAAAAACATAGTTCGGGAAAATTCAATTCTGCTTCTAATTTTTCGCAACTACTGCATGAAATTCATATTATCACGTATCTATTCAATTAAACTTGTAATTATTGTAAAATAATTCCACCCTTCCTAGTACCTTACATTTTTTAGTACAGGTACTACAAAGAACTTATGAGTCTATCCTATGCTTCCGGGAAGCCCCTGTTGCTGTCAATCTTTGGCGCTTCCACTCTTAATCGGGCTGAACATGTATCAAGTTGTTCCAATGCCACTGCATATTTAATAAATATATCCTTCTAATTTGAGAAGATCAAAAGTTATATATAGTAGATCTAGATACGCGAACGAAGCTGAAGGTCTATCTATTTAAGTGGTGAGATCGTATAGTGATGACAAGCTGGAGAAGTCAGAACTAAGAGCTAGAGAATTTAAAGGCGTAATACAGTGTATGCGGAGGAAGTTGAAAAGATGGAGCTGCCTTGTTTATATGGGGTGCTCCAATTAAAATTTAATTACGTGAATATTACTTAAAAGCTAATAGTAGCAATACTAAGTTAGCTGCAAACTGAAAATTTTGACAAATAGGAGGAAGAATAAGAAAATGTCACAACTGTAGCCCAAAAATAGTAATAAGACTTTCTTACCTCAAATGTAAATAGAAATACGAATTTTTCAAAGACTTACCTGTTAAAGGAAGCAGTAAATATTATATTGGTTTTAATTGTATTTGATAAGTGGAATAATTATTAAACCCAAAAGGATTAAACTAGAGTAAGCTGGAGACGTAAAACTTTTTGGAACGGCAAATACTTGCCAGGTCTAGTAAATAGACAATGATGTTTATTTTATCTTAAATAAATTATTAACGATTGACCGATATTTCAATCGACCAATTTATATATTTTTATATATTTTTCTCCATCTTTTAAATACCATTTAAGTATTAAAACTTTTCATCTAAATTTTTTTAAAAAGTATATTTCTCGCTTAAATTATTTCAATATAATTTTTAATATATTTTTTTTCTCTATTTATTTTTATAACTGAATTTTGAAATTCCTATAAATATTTATATAAAGCGATTTATTACTTTATTTTTTGAATAAATTTATATAAATAAAAGCATTTTAAGCAAAGTTAAGATCATTTTTTTAATAGTTTATGAATAATTTACTGATTATTACCTGTCTAAAGAGTTTTATTATTATTCTCACTTGTTTAGTTGTTATTATTAAATATTTTGCTATTGACTCATTGGAGGAAAACTCATTTGTGGATTTAAAACTCAAAATTAAAAACAAAAACTCCTTTTTCAGGATATTTTTAAGTATCACAAACAATAAATTTTAAGTAAAAATATTTTTTCTTTAAATCTTCTTATTCTAAAAATTATTCTAGTTTGAAGAATTGATAAAAATTAGTCGTATTTCTTATGAGACAATAATATAATTTGGGGGGGACTGAAGTGAACCTCCCCCATTTTTAGGATAAAAATTGGTAAAAAATCGTCCATAAAGCCCAAAACCGGTAAAAAAAAATGCAAAAAATTAAGAGTTTTGGCCTTCAAAATTTCCTTTTCTCTCTCAATTTTTCATTATTTTTAAATTTTTCAAAATAAATTACATTAACATAATTTTCTAGCATTAAAATTATCATTAAAATAATTAGTTATTAAATTATATTAGGGCAGATTCGTTTGATCAGTAAAGCAAGATCTAACAATTACTCCGCCACAGATAGACGGTATATTAATTTAAATCTTACCATCAGTATTTATAATATTGCGAGCTATTTTGACGTTCCTTTCAACACTAGAGACAATATTTCCTCGAAATTATTTACTAAGAAGAAATAGGGGCAAGTTTAAGTTCAAAAGTCAAAGATTAATTTCCATCTAGGCAGTATTTTGTTTCTTACTCCTGACTTTACAAAGAGAATGTTCTTCCGATAATTCTATTTTATAAAAGATATCATGCTTTATTAACGATTTTGATAATAAGCATTTAAACTTCTTTGAAATTAATTGCTGAACTATTCTCACACCTATTTTTTGATAATCATTTCTTAGTCTCACTATCCTTTTTGAGGAAGAATCTATGAGAGTTCAAATTGTGACTCCAGTCGATTAAAAAGGCAGCAGAGGGTTCTTCATATAAACCATGAAATAGTATTCATAAAAATTAGACTAATAAAACAAAAAATAGAACAGTTTTTGAAAAAATTTAAATCTTGAAATTTGACCCTCAAGGAAATTTCGAAGGCCAAAAACTCTTTATTTTTTGGCATTTTTGGCTCATTTTGGCCTATATGGAGGATTTTTTGGGCTAATTTGACCATAAAAAGGGGGGAGGTGCACTTCCGTCCCCCCCCCCCGAGAGTTGCATAAAATTTTCATTATTCATGATATCAAATATATTATGCAAAACACGCTATTTAAAGATTTATATTTTTATCTATAAATATTATCCCTCGTGCCTTGATCTATGAGATCTTCAATAATTTAAAAGGGAACTAAGATAAAAATATTTAACATTTTTTGCTTGATAATTACTTTTTACTTATGAACTCATGCTTTAAAAATTTTTAATAAATTAAAGAGAGTTTTTTTTCTTAAATTTCGAAAATTAAAAATTAAAAATATTTTCATTCATGTTTTATTAACTTCGGCTTAATTTTAAATTAAATAATCTGTTATTAAAGAAAAGATAAATCTTAAAGAATATATTTTTTGAGTTTTAATTACTTGGATCATATATCTCAAAATTGATGTTTGGATTTTTAAATAATGGAGGTAACATTCCTACTGGTTGTTAACTATTATTGAAGTCTAAATATTTCAAAATCAATAATAGAAATTATAAAATTTTTAGAATAATTTTGTTTTTAAAAAATATATTTTATGAAATCAAATTATTTTTAATTTTTAATTTTTTTTCTCAATAAGTCCGAAATTCATATTTTGAGGAGGTAGCTTTTGATAATGACCTTCTCCAATTTTGGACTTGCAAAATCACATGCCTATACCATCCAATAACTTATTTATTTCATCCATAAAAATTATATCTATTTATTAAACTTAATAAGGATTCATAGGATTAGATTTGTTATAATTTAAAATAGAAAATTGCCTTTATCTTTTTGAAAAGCAATGATTTTTAAATTTTTATAGTTATAAATATCAATATTTTATTTGTACTCAATTGTTAATTTAAATTAAAGCTAAAAGTTATTTTAAAGAAGGACTCTCTCTCTCTAAAAATAAAAAATAATATTTTGTTTACATTTTAAAAAGTTTCTTTTCGGGAAATAGGTTACTTATTTCTATTGAGTAACTCAAATTAATTAAGTTACCTACTTTGAAATTTCTTAATCACCTCTCCCTCTCTTTCCTTTTCTTTGTTTATAGGGCATAAACAATGTATAAATTAATGCTTATTATATCAATTGCCTATTGATAACTTGCAGAATTGACTTGTACAAACTTTTTTATATTCACAATGTTCCTATTTATTCAGTAAAAATCCAATTAAATGTAAGGAAATTCTGCTATTTCGATCATTAAGCTTATTGAAATTTAAAAAGTTTAGAAAAATAATTAATCTATCTATATCAAAATTTTATCTCTCTAAGATGAAATTAATTTTTCTGATTTGCAAAAAGTGTAATTAATGTTTTAAATAAGAATTAAATTAATTCATAACTTTCTTGTCTTAATTTTCATTGGTTATATCTTCTTATGCCTCCTCTTCATCCTCTTCCTCTTCATCTTTTTTTGGTACTACTTATCCATTTTGCCCAAAGCATTTAAAATCGCATAAAAGATGGCAGAAAAAGCAAGATATAAACATATTTTATTTAGTAATCAATTGATAACAATATAAAACTTATATGAAAAGAGAATATTTAGTTAGGTAGATTGAGCTGCAGATGCTTAAAGTATAAGCAAAACATGCGTAAACAATTTACCAAGAATAAAATTTAGCCCTAACTATTTATGGACAATGATATCCATAGTGTGAATTTCAAAGCTAATTAGAGCAAATTTATTTAAAAATTATATAGTATTATCTAGAAAAGTTAAATTATTACTTTATGCTCTTTATCTCTCATTAAAAATTGAATTATTAGTGGTCTATTCAATCTAGAATCAATATTTATTTTATAAAATATTAAGGATGTGTTAACTTTTAATTTATATAAAAAATTCTAAGTGGAAATAATAATATAGCAACAGAATCCAATACATTCAATTTACTCTTTCTCTGGTTATTAAATTTTATTTTTGTTTTACACGATAAATTGAGAGTAAAACCCCTGATTAATTTGGAAAACTGCTTTTATTTTAGCTTTTTGGAATATTAAGACTATGAATTTAGCAATTGTCAAATCAATACATCCAAGCAAAGGCGCTAAATCTCCCAGGTTTTCTAATGCATCGATTATCAGAGTAATTGTGAACAGATAATGAGGAGATTCAGAAATTTTAAAAACACCTTGAGATATTAGTTGCACAATTATGAAGATTTCTAAAGCGCAGAGAATAATATTGATTGTAATGAGAATTGGAATGATCGCACTTTTAAAATCTTTAAACACCCTCTAACTCCGCAAAAGTAAAACGAAGAATCCGTGAATAGGTTTCTTAATGAAAATCAAGAAAATAAACGCCAGCTCAGCTCCATTGTAAAACTTTTCATTTGCTAGCTTTGATATCTCAATAAAATAATTAAAAATGAATTAGAAATAAATTTTTAACTGTTATGTAAAAAATTACTTGAATATAATATTTCATATTATGAGTTCGGATTTATTTAAATTTATTTAAATTATTTCATAAATTATGAAATGGAGAAATTATATCCAGATAAAAATGACTTATTTAATGTAAAAATGTATTCTAAATAAATGAAATTGGAAGATCGTTCTCACATAAGTACAAAATACTGGAAATATTAATAAGATTATTCATTATCATAGCTTAAGCATTATTTAAAATAGATAACTTAACTGTCATATTTCAAGTGTATTTATAAAATCTTAAATTTAAATGATGAAGCCAAATTATGTTGAATAATTAATGATAACTAGTAGTACTCCAAGTCCTCAGTATTATATTTAATGAATATCTGTAAAGGGTTTAAGTAGTAGGCTCCTCCAATTGAAATAAGGGGAGTGATTAAGTTAAAAACAATGTTGAATTTTGAGTGCGCTTTTTTTATTTTCAGGGATTTATAGGTACTTTTGGAGAATAAGATAAGCTTATATATAAATAAGAAAAAAAATTAATTATATTTAATTTTTTTCTTTATATTCATAAAGATCCATTGAGGATGAATATAATTGAAATTGCGTATTTTATAAAGATCTTGGGATTCTCTGATACCTTGAATATTAATTTTTTTGAATATAATTAAAAACGAAAAATCTACTATGTCTCCTTAAAATTTAAAAAAATAATTTATTATCAAGATATGTTAAAATTCATATCTTAAATATAATCCATAATCTGCAAAATAAATTTATTTAAGAGAAAATTAAAACAATATGATCATTTTTTTAATATTATTCTGGTTTGAGATTGCATATCTTTTTTCTTTTATATTGTAATATATATTGAGATTAAAAAACTTATTTAATCCATAAATAATTTCTAAAATTCTTTTTTGTAATAAAATTAGACGCTTTTATTATCTTATTTTATTTAATAAAATATTTTTTATTTAAATTTAATTTATATGAAAAAGAAATATAAAAAAAATTAAAATGATAAGAAGATATTTTTGCGATACTATATACTTCTGGATAGCATATTTAGTAAATATTTTGAATCAAGAATAAGGAAACAAGACCAGAGAAAGTTAAGAATTCCCAGTAAAATGCTTCTATCAGAGGTTTCGATTCTTAAACTGAGGCAACCCAGTTAAACTATTTCGTACTGTTCGCTAAGAGCGTTGAAAGCCATTTCCATTCTAATAATATTATAACAAAATATCTTTAAGAATAATATTTAATTTAAGCGCTTATATATTTTTTTTTTAAATAAATTTTAATAAGCATTTAAAACGCTTAAGATAAAAAAGGAATTTACTTTAATAATTGGATAAAATAGTATTCATTTGTAAGAAAATTATTTACTTTCACTAGTTCAGGTAATTTATAGTGAGAAGAAAATTAATTCTTAGATTTTATCTTAATAAGCTCTTATAAATATACTATTTTATATGCTAAAAATAGAAAATAATCCTTATAAAATAAAATAAATAATTTAATATGCAATGAATTATTCATTCTAAATTTCTATGAATTACTGATTTGAAGTTTCTAGAATTCTTTTACCAAGTTTGAATTTTAAGTTTTCATCTAGCATATAATTACGATGAGTCATTGAATAGAAGCGATAGAAAAGTAGATAGCCTGCTATAATGAAGCCCGCACAGCAAACAAGCATAAAGAATAAAAACTATTTTCTTCAAAGAAAAGATTAAATTCTTTTATCTGAATTCATTAAAATGAGAAATATGTTTAAATACATTTCACATGTCAATTCAATTAATCTTTAAGAAAGGATGTTTAATTCCATAATTTTGTCCTTGGTAATAACAAAAGAATTAAATTTTGATTTATAATCTTTTAATTTTATTTTTTCCTTTTGAAGAGAGAGGGTTTGAATTTGGAGTAGCGAATTTTCTTTCTAGAATTGGCTCTTAAGGTAATTCTTTCCTTTTATGGGAGAGTCTCACTTTCAGTTTCAGTCCTTTAATATCTGAGAGCGCTCACCCTATCAGCAACTTAGTTCATGGCCTATACGAGAAGATAGAAAGAAATAAACAAGTAGTAAATTTCTAAGTCCTCTTTTTATTTGTAAACATTTCCATTATCTTTTGCAAGATTGTAGGAAAAGATATTTTAGTAATAATTTTATATTTATAGTAATTTATATAAAATAATATGGACTTAATAAAAATGATTAGAAAAATATTTTGTTGAAATTTCAATGAATAATTCATTTTAGAGTAACTGCAATTTATATATTAATTTTTATTCACCTTCAATGTATTTGTGATAGACTTTATTTTCTCATACTATCTAATTTCATTTTGAAGATAAAAAAATAAGTATACAATTAAATACTTTGAAATAAAAAATATATTTTTGTAGGACCCAATAATTACCCCAACACAAGCGACTATAACCTTCACAAAGTTATTATAGGATAAATTATTTTGCTTAAATTATAAGAATAGATTTTTTTTGAGGAATAGTGAGCCACTCCTTTGTGAGATATCTGCTTTTTAATGTTTCTACTTTTGTTTTGCTTGTTTCTTGCCCATCTTTGGATGCTTCCAAAATGTATTCCATGTGCCAAAATTGGTTTGAAATGGTAATTACTACCAATATTGAAAAGGCAATTGTTTAATTGATTTATTAAGTATAAATTGATTAAAATTAAGTATTATTTTTAGTCTTGAAACTGCCATCTTTAAAATATAAATTTTAAGATGTTTTAAATTTAAATGAACAAAATCTTAATTTAAAGACAGTTAATTCAATTTATAGAGATTTTAAGTTAATTAATTTTAATTTAATCCCTAACTATTAATTTATAGTTTTTATAGTTTTTATTGGTTAATTTAAGAAATAATATTTTATAGATCTTATTTTAGAAAGAGAGATTATGAACTCCATTGTTATCATCGTATAGGAAATATAAAATTTAAATTATGAATCCATCTAAAAATATTTATCATAAAAATAATTGCTATAATCTTTAACAAGGTGAAATAATTTAATTAGTAAGATAAACTTTAAATTATCCCAAAATAAGGGAAAATTAATAAAATGAATTAGGCTCAACATATTTATATTTGCAGGGAGACTTTACAATTAGAAGGAATTTAAAGATTTAATGAGATAGAGAAATTCACAATTTGTATAGTTAATTAATTCTGTATAATTTTATTATTCTTTAGATCGTTAATACAGTTTATTTCTAAACTTTTGAATTTTTACTTAATAAATAAATTATTCTAAGATTTAACTTATGTTTTTCTATCATATATTAAAGCTGAAAATATGAATTAAAAATTGAGCAACAGATATCATAAGAAGAAAGAGACAGATGAAAGTTCATTCAAATTTAATAAATATCGAATGATACTAATTACGTCTCAAAAACTAGAACTTTAAACGCCATAGATTTTATATCTTATAAATTTATAATTTTATCTTATTTATAATTATCATCTTTATTATACTAAACTAGATTTAAATATTTTTAGGATTTTAAAATGTGAAAATAAAAAATATATAATTTGAATTGATCTAAAATAGATTAATAGTGTTGCATTTTCTATCTAATATTGGATATAAATCTGATTTAAAGAAATAAATTTCTTTATATTCCCATATCTCTTTTCCAACTTAAAATTCTAATTTATACAAAAATATTAATTTCCTTCTTTTATTGTCACCTATAATATCATTAATTTTGAACAATTGAAACGATTTAATTTTAATAGTGATATTGATTATATTTTTGTAATTTGTTTGCAAAATATAATAGAAAACTAGCTTTCCTTTGAAGTGAGAATATTTAATATAATGCGAAATTTTCGCTGATATTATAAATAGTTGTATAATTGTTATTGTGCCCTTCATTAGTAGTGAACGAAATTACTCTTTGGAGGATAGCTCATTTCTGGATTAAGCCCAAATTTAAATAAATTTCAAAATGTTTTTTTATTACAAATAATTTCTTATTAAGTTTATTAAATTATTATACATGGAGTTAAAATTTGAGTATTTTTGAAACTCTAAAAATAAATTTGTGAATTAAATTATCAAATTTTTTTTAAAAAAATTTATAACAAAAGCTGGTCTTTTATTAAACGAAGTTAATTACATTTGGAATCCTACTTAATCACTTGAAAGGTCTTTTATGTTCTTTTTAAAAAAAAAAAAATTTTTTTTTTTTTTAAATTTTAAAAAATTGATAAAAAATTTAAAAGGGGGGGGTTTTGCTTATTTTTCCAAATTTAAATAAGAAAATGAAATTTTAAAAAATTAAAAGGGAAGGGTTTTCCATTTTTTTTATTTAAATAGAAAAGACATTTAAAATTAAATAAATCGTTTTTTAAAAATAGCTTTTGATTTTTTTAATCAGTAAGACAAGAAATTATATTAAGCCAAATTTATATAAATAAGTTTTTTATTAAAAATAATATTTGTTAAAAATATATATGATAACAGACTGCAAAGAAAGATATCTATTTTACTTAAGATGCTTATATAATTAGTAGAATCCTTTATATATTCTGTAAGCTATTTAAAAGCAAAGGCCTTGATATTGCATGATAAAATATGATGAAGAGAATTAAATGAAAGGAATTTCATAATTTTATATTTTAATTTAATTTTTAGAAGATTTGTATTGGGGAGGGGAGCTACACATGAAATGGATTCGTAGACTGTGATATGATGAATTATAGTAACTGAATTAATGATGATATTAGGCATCTATAACTTATGAAGGCATCTATTTTTCCTAATTACGTTGTCATTCATTCATAATTTAAATTTTGTGAAATACATATTTCTTGAAAAATATTAATTTTTTTCTAAATCAATCTATATGATCAGGAAAGCTCTTCTGTATTTAAATTAGGGCTGAAATATATGTGTTGATGATTAATTTTAGGCGAGATTTTCCATATTATAATGAAAAAAGTGGATTTCTTGGAAAGGGTCCACAATTTATTTTTAATTCATCAAGAAGAACTAAATCATGATTTTCTTCTGTATTTAAACAAATATATTCAGGATAGTTTTTATATTTTTTATGTTTACGATTTAAATGGAAAAATGTATAAGAATATAATATTTGAAGGTTAATCACTTGGATCGTAATACTTAAAATTTAAGCGAGTATTTGTCGGAGTTTATAATTTTACTGGTTAACTATTGTTAAAATATAACTAATTTATAAATGATTTATATAAAGCTATCCAGTCTAAATTTTATTATTCGATAATCTCGGAATATAAGGGATGATATTGCGAAGAAAATAGCAAAATACTTCAAATCTTTAGTATAAGGCTTCAATTCCTGGCACATTTAAATTTTATTTGCCAAATTATTTTCCATCTTGGGCCTTAAGAAATTACGGATACCTTATTGTAATATTTTTTCTTCCTTTTTTAAATAAAAAGGAGAAAATTTTTAATTTTATTTTTAAAAGTTGGAACAAATTTCCATTCGATTTTGCATTCTATTAATAATTCTTTTCCTGTTGGATTTCTTTTTCTTTCTTTCTCTGTCAACTTGACATTCTAATTCTAACTACCTAAGTATAATTTCTTCCTATCTAAGTTCAATTTCTAGCTGCCTGAGTTCAATTGGAGAGAAGTCAACTTGAGTGTCATTGATTTTTGCAGATTTACCATTCATATTTTACATATTCATTTAAAACATAGTTTATGAAAATCAACTCTAAAATTAGGATAAATAATTTACAATCTAAATAGAAGTAGCATAAAAAGATATCTTTAATTTTTTTCCTGCATTTATGAATTAAAAAAAGTATTTTTTTAAAAAGAAAATTGCCAGAAAATTATCAAATTTAAAATCTCAAACTTGCATTAAAGTGAGTTTTCAATCTCTAAAAATCTATTATGATTTTCAATAGAAGATGCTGAGAATTAAAAAATAAAGAGTCAACAAAAAAATACAGAAGAAATTTTGAATTGAGATAATTCTTTCTTCATAAGATATTTCTCCACACCTATTTTATTATTGCTAACAAAATTAAAGTTTTGATGTATGGAAATAAAGATTGAAATAATTTTCTATCATAATTCTATTGTTTGAATTTTATTCTTCCAAGTCTTTACTTGCCTAGTCCTCCTTGGGCTCAGCTTATTTGTTTGACGAGGAGCATTTACAGAAGCATAGAATTTAACAAGGAAAGCAAATTATGGATGAAATAATTCTCAAATTTAGTTTTTAAAAATTTAAATCAGTCTGAAATTATATTTAAAAGGTCAATATCTAAAGATTTGCATGGATAGAAGCTTAAGTCCTATCTTTTCAAGTAAACATAGCATTAAATAATTTATGGAAGAAGTATAAAATTCTAAATTGAAATAATTTCGGAAATTTGTAAATATTGAATTATTTTTAAGCAAAAATTTAAGAGATCCACTTAGAATTTTTAATTTTAATAAATTAGTGAAGCTTTATATTTTCCCATAGAAAGAAAGTTTTTTGAATAGCTAGAGCTTATTCGTTTTAAATAAGATATCTATATGTTGATTTTTTTTCTATTTTAATTTTTCATTAATTTAATTATCATTAAATATTCTTTAAAACTATGTAGAAAATATTCATGCATTTTAAATTTAAAATCAATTTCCTTATTCTTATTGTAATATCAAGGCAATAAATTTATCAATGGTCAAATCTTAAATTCCAAGTAAAGGAGAGATATCTCCTAAATTTTCTACCACATCAATTATCAGAGTGCATGTGAATAGATAATGGGGAGATTCAGAAATATTAAAAACTCCTTCTATAACTTAGAATTAATTCTATAAGAATAATTAGTTAATGAGCTGAAAACTAATTTGAGGGGAGAAAGAGTTGAAGAGTCTAAAATTTAAGTAGATATTATTCCCTCTTTTATAAATGTAAATCCGAGAACATTGAACCTTTGCTACTTTTTATTAGGTTTTTAAGAAAATTATTATAACAATATTAAGAAATATAGAAGGACTGCGATTAAAGTTATCTTCACTCAGGCCTGAGAAGTGCTGTGCAACTGATTAAAGTGATGGATGCACATTTTAAAAATGATAATCTACAAATTTTATTGCCGCTATAATTTGATTCCTCGACCACCAGCTATTAATTTATCAATCTTCCAATTTAATTTAATATTAGAGTATATGAAATGCTGCAGTATTATGAAAATTTCCAAGGAGCATAGAATAACATTTATAAAGATAAGAATTGGAACTATCACATTTTTAAAGTGCTTAAATATCTTTTTGCTTAGCAAAAGCAACACTATAAATCCATAAATGGGTCTCTTAATAGAAATCAAGAAAATAAAGATGAGTTCAGTTCCATTTGAAAACTTTTGATTCATTTAACTTGATATCTCAATCAAATATATTGAATTGAAAACAACAATTGATAGATTTATTAAAGGTAGTTTAATTTGTATTAGTAAATTATATTTAATAAAATCATCACTCTATCTATATAAGCGAGTTAATTTTTTATTGCCTTTTTAAGCAAAAGGGAAAAAGTAAAATTCATTTTAATTAACTTTTTTTAATTCATCATCCTAGTTATAATTATTTATTAGATTGAGAATTAAAATATTATTTTCAAGCTAATAAAGAGAAGGGATGATAAATAGAGGTGGAACATAAAATGTAAAAAGAAAGAAATTAAAATAAATGCGAAGCAGATCAGGTACTATTATTTTGTCAGCCTTCAAGTCTCTAAAGGTTTAAAAATTAAATGAATATAAAAATGGATTATAATAAATCAAATTATATTTAAAACCATCATGGCTAAATTATGGTAGGAGATTATAAGCTTTATTATTCTAGTTTTGAAGGAGAAAGTTTTTAAGGGCTTCTTTAATAATATTTTAGATTATTATATAATTAGAATTAATTTCAAAAATTTAGAGATGTTTAATTAATTCGTTAGGTGTGGTTAATTACCCCCCGCCTGATTTTAATAATTTAGAGATGTCTTTTGAAGTATTAGAGTGTAACAGAATGTGGTTTAATTTTAAAAGTCCTGACCACCTGACCACCGGTCAGATTGTAAGAAGTGAAAGAAAAGTTGGTCAGATTATATTCCCAGCCCATGTCCATATATCCACCATTGCAACCGTAGTGATAGAAGTCTCTGCCACCTCCCCATGTCTCCTGCCCTCTGCGGTCTGTCCCCCTCCCCTGCGCTGTCGATGTCTGTGCCCAAGGTGTGCCCCATGTTGAGCCCGGAGGTACCCCCCCGGAGGGGGGGTTCGAACACAGCTGGTGGCCTACCCCACCCGTACTCTGACAGTCACAGTAGTACTCTCTTCTTTCTCACTGCCCTATCCTTAACACTGTTTCACTCTCAGCTCTCTGACGGCCCTCACAGTAGACCCCGGCTCACACAGACACACCGCTTCCGGCCACCAGCTGTGTTCGAACCCCCCTCCGGGGGGGTACCTCCGGGCTCAACATGGGGCACACCTTGGGCACAGACATCGACAGCGCAGGGGAGGGGGACAGACCGCAGAGGGCAGGAGACATGGGGAGGTGGCAGAGACTTCTATCACTACGGTTGCAATGGTGGATATATGGACATGGGCTGGGAATATAATCTGACCAACTTTTCTTTCACTTCTTACAATCTGACCGGTGGTCAGGTGGTCAGGACTTTTAAAATTAAACCACATTCTGTTACACTCTAATACTTCAAAAGTCATCTCTAAATTATTAAAATCAGGCGGGGAGTAATTAACCACACCTAACGAATTAATTAAACATCTCTAAATTTTTGAAATTAATTCTAATTATATAATATTAGAAATAAGAAAATTTATTTTTCTAAAGCAAATATTTTGCATTTACTTCATAAAATGTGAAAACATTATTTATTTAAAGTTGATTATATTTTAATACCTAAATTCAAAATTAACCAACAACAATCATATCCATGTTCATAAAATAATTTTCATTAAAAGTCTTATGTGAAAATTAGTGCATTTTATAAAATTAAAATGTTTATTAATTTTTAAATGTCTATTATAGAGTTTTGGAATCTAAAAACTGCAATATTTTATAGCGTATCAAATTAAATGCTTATACAAAATAAATCTAATAGCAATTGCAAAATTTTCATATTTTTTTAATCTAAGATCTATGAGTCTATAAGAAATAAATATTTTTAATAAAAATGATGATATCTAATAGTCCTCCAAGTCATCTGTATTGTATGAAATGAATATTTTAAAGGGGTTTAAAACGTACGCTACCCCAATAGAAGCAATTGGAGTCAAAATGTTAAAAACAAGATTGAATATGAAGTGAGATTTTCTTATTCGAAGGGATTTAATTTTTCTTTATGGCAATAAAATCTGCTTATTCAAAATTTAGAATAAAAGTTAAAAATGAGATTTCAATTATAATTCTATAATATTAATTTTATAATAAAATTTTTATGTATTAACTAATTTTAAGATAAAAAATGTTTTTTATTTTATTTTAAATACTGGCAAAATCTGAGCAGTTTTCTATAATTGAAGTACGAGGATAATTTTTAATTTGAAATCCCACTTAAGATAACTTGATAGTTACTTTATGATCCATTAGGATGTTCCTTTCATTAAATTTATGACTGATCAAATTTTAGCGTTTATTTAAATCTAAAATCCATTTTATCATTAAGCTTTAACCTTTAAAGTTTTAACTTTTATGTTTTAATTGGTCTTATTTTTAAAATTTCTGATAGAATCTTAAAAAATTGAGATTGATCAAATAAAAAATAGGGATTAACAATTAAATATTAACTAAATTAGCTTTTTCAGCTCCCGATTGATCAAGAGGCCGAAAATCAAATTTAATTTAATTTTCATTTTTATTTTCCACCTTTATCAGCTTTCAGCAGCAAGAGAGATTGTTAGGGTTTTATAAATATCGATATTTCTTCATTTTAAGTTCATCAATCTATACTTTGGAAAAATCTCATAATAGATGCCAGCAGATTAAGAAAAAAATCATTTATCTATCTGGCAATTGAATAAAGCCTAAATTAAATAAAATTGAGGATCGGTAGCTTAACTAAAGCAACTTTTAATTTAAAATAATTCTAAATTAAATTATAAAACTAATCTTGAAATACAATTCATATTTTAAGTGCTTAAATTTTAATCGAGTGATACTAAATACTTCTAGAGAGCATAGCTAGTAAAGATTTTGAAACATTAGAGCTCATAATTTAATGGAATTAATTTTAAATATTGATTAAGAATAGTAAATATGAGTTGAAAACTGTCTAGTTTTATTAAATAAATCGATTCAGTTTATACTATTAAGTAATTTATATGCATGAAACTTTTGTGCTGATGCACTTGAGCAAAGTTGTATGCGACACATGTTTTTAATAAGACGAAGGTGATATTAAATGTGAGATATATCTTGCTACTGAGAAGTATTAATGATATGATTAAAGTAGAAATTCTTCTTCATTTTTTATTTCTATTGAGGGAGCTGTGAAGTTTGAGTAATCTAATTTGCCCCGAGGTTTTGAATTCCATTTATTATTTTATCTCATCCCCGATTTATTTTAATTATCAATTATAATAAGGAAACAAGAGCAGAGAATGTTAAAAAGTCCTTGTAAAATGATTCTATCAGCAATTTTGATTCTTAAACTGAAGCAACCCAGTTAAATTATTTGGTGTTGTTTTACTCAATTGTTTGCGAACTATTATCATTCTTAAAATATATTTTTTAAATAAAACGAAATCCAAATAAATTTTACAAAAAAGCCTTTATATCTTTATTCATAAATTAAATAATAAGCACTTCTTAAATGCAAAAAAAATAATAGCTAAAATTAATAATAAATATTCTAGGTTTAGTTGAGTTGAGGATTAGAAGTTTCTTGTATTTTTTAACCTAGAATAAATTTATCGTTTTCCTCTTTCATATAAGCACGATGAGACATTGAATAATAGCGATAGAATAGTAAAATACCTACAGTGATGAATCCCGCACAGCAAAGAAGTAAAAAGAATCAAATCAAATATATAATAAATTGAGTGATTTATGTAATAATAGTCTGAATACATGCTTCTCACTAATTTAATTTTAAGATAATAAATAATTATTCTGAAAAATTTAAAAGAAAAGAGAGAATTGTTTTTTGTAGAAATACAAGCTGCCTTAGCTCTTCTTCTGCGTACTGCTTCCCATTCCGTTTTTAATTTTATGTGTAATTTATTTTAAATATGGTACTAAACAGCTCTATTCGTAATATTTATAAGGCATACTAAGAATATAGTTAGCTCAAGGAGCACTCCGACACCATTGAGAAAGTGAAAGCCAAGATTCTCGACAAGAGAAGAATCCTATTTCCTCGATACATACTCATATTGACTAGAAAGATTGAAGTAAACTGAAATGATTTGACTTATGAACACTTTTGGCATAAATCTCCCTAATGCTAGAGACAAGCGGTGCATTTACTCAAGCAAAGACTACCACAACTTAAAGGGGCAACAATGATGATATAAAGCTAAGAATAAAGATGCAAACACAAAAGATCTACTTAAAAAATATGGATAAAATAAAACTAAAGAATTGCTGCACTCTCCTACCTACTTGTCCCATTAAATTTAAAATGATTAATTAAAATACCGAATAGTATATTTATATATCACTTTTCAGAGTTAAGCTTAATTTATCTAAGTTATAACAACCTTCTATTACGAAAAAAATTCTGAGGTATATTGCCTTATTGCATACTATAGGAGTTATGAGATGTGAATTAGACTTGAACATAGAAAATTTAATTACAGCAGACTTTTATCTCTAGGAGCATTTTTCACATTCCAGATACCTCTCGGTTAAAAATTTATTACCATATTGGTTCAAATTGGAGTAAAAAAGGACGGAATCTGATAGTTTGGCTTGAAGACACCATGAATATTGATGTTTCCTTCATTAATTATAATGCAAAAAAATATAACTAGAAAAGCCTTAACTCGACTTTCTCACAAGAGGAATTAGCAAACTTATACTTCCTATACTCTCTCATCTAACGCAGTCTGCTCTATAAGATTAATTCATCCACTATAAGGATTTTTTTAGAATATTAATCAGACAAGTTCACTACAAGTAAACCAATTAAAGCCAATAGCTCTCTCCAAACTAATTCGTGAAAACATAATTTTTTTAATTTATTTTTAAATTCTCGTTTAAAAAAATATAAAGAAAATATTTATCCTATTTAATAAATAAAATATTAGACTTATTTTAATGTAAAAAAATGTCTGAGACTTCTTTTAATAACTAGATACCACATTGAAACTAAATATAAAGATTGCTCGAAACAATGTTAAAATCTTTGATGATAACAATAATTATTCTTAAATAAATCAACTTTCATATTTGCAATTATTATAGAGAAAGAGTTTGAATTGAGAGTAGCGAATTCTTCTTTTTGTTTTTACTCTTGAAGTTTTCTTATCCTGAGGTTATAGAGTCTCACTTTAAATTTCAGTTCTCTAATATCTGAGAGTACTGACTCTATCAGCTACTTAATCTGCTGCATAAATGAATAGAAAGCAGGAAATAAACAAGTAGTAAATTCTCATGTCTTCATTCTATTGAGAGATTTTTCCCGACTCCATCTTAAAATTGTAGGAAACAAATCAGTTATAATGTAAATATATTAAGATATTAATGACTAATTGAAGTTTTAATGCGTAGGGGGGCAAAATAAACGTAATAAGAATAGAAACCTCAGAAAGCATGCGCCTACTGATTAACTTAAAATTGGAGTGAATCACTGGCTCTAAATAAAGTCGAAGAATCCTGCAGAAAAAATCTTACCAGCACCACACTAGCAACATTCTTTTGCCCAAGATACATATGGCTAGTCATATTTAAATACCCTCTGATGTTGTTAGTTTGTCTTTCCTAAAAAGTCAAGGACAATCCATTGTGCAAGGTAGCACTCAGATAAAAAATTTTTAGAGTAGTGCAAGAGGTGTAACTTGAAATAATAGCTAGACAAGATACTTTAAATTTTACCAAGAAAGTATTTTTTTTGCACTATTCCCTTAGCGATTTTTATCATTCTAGAATAAAGTATCACTAATATAGGGTAAAGATATCTCACTAGGGTAATAGTGCTCTTCTCCCTAGGTTTAACTTTTCAATTTAATATCAATTCTATTGGCTGACAGATTCCTAAACTAGATCGTCTCCAATTGGGTTAAACCCAACGTTACAGAGGCATTTGGTAATGGCCAAATTTCTAGCTTCTCTCACAACCACAATTTTGATGCCAAAATTCTTCTCAAATTTCTTTAAATTTTTTTTAAAAGGTTAAAAAATTAAATGAATTTTTGAAAAATTTTATAAAAATTAAAATTTAAGGGAAAAAATAAAAAATTAAAAATTTTTAGGGGGTTTTAAATTGAAAAGAAAAATAAAAAAAATTGCCAAACTTTTTAGTACTTTTTTTTTCCCAATTTTCCCAATTTTTAAAATTAAAATTAAAAATAATTTTTTTTTTAAATTTTAACTTTTTTTTAAAAAAAAAATTTACAAAAATTTCTTTTAAAAATATAATAAATTTTTAATTAAAACCCTTTGAAAAAAATTTAAAAAATTTTAATTTAAATTAAATTATTTTGATTCCTATACCGACTGATGCAACAATAACCTTCGCGAAGTTATTTTAAATTCGTTTAAATTTATTGATCTTAAACTCAAAAATATATTTTATGAGAATAGTGAGCCACTCCTTGGTGAGGTATCTCCGTCTCAATGTTTCAACTTTTATCTTGTTAAATTCTTAGCCATCGTTGAGTGTCTCCAAAATGTATTCCATTGACCAAAATTCGTTTGAAAAAGGAATTTAATACCAATTTTCAAATTGCAATGGAAAACAGATTTAATAATTAATAATTTTTTAATTTGACAATATAAACGAAGCACAAAACGTCAGAATTCAAGAAACCATTAAAAAGGCAATTTAAGTAGAAAGTAATTTATTTTTTAAAAAAGGGTATATTTAATTTTTAAAATTTTTCCTTTTTTAAAAAAATTTTTTAAAAAATTTTAAATATTTTTAAAAATTTAAAAAAAAATTTTTTTTATGATTTTCTTAAAAAAAAAATTTATTAAAAATTTTTTTTTTAAAAAGGTGGATATCTACTTCCCAAATTATAAAAAGCCCTCTAGAAAAAAAAATTTTTTCAAACAATTTTAAAATTTCTTCTGAGCTATAATTATATAATTAACACTCTTTTCAAAATTTTCACCTTGGGATCCCAAAATTTTTAAAAAGACGTTTTTAAATTAAAAAAAATTGATGGAAATTTAAATTATATTATTGATGTTTTAAAAAAAATAAAAATAAAAATTAATTATTACTTAGCATTTTAAATTTAAAATTTTTATGAGGCCTAATTTTTTTTGGGTTTTTTAAATTTTTAAAACCCAAGTATTTAAAAAATTTTTTAAATAAATTTTTCTCTATTTAAAAGATAAAAGTATGAATATCTGAGTTGTAAAATACTTAAATTATAAAAGTATAGTTACTAACTCATTTTATAAAAGATTTTTGTGTTGTGATACTTAAAAGATATAGTGGAAAAATCTCACAGGCTCATTCATTTTAGGAGAAATTGAATATTTTAAAATAGGTAGAGTAGGGGAAATTTTTAAGCAATCAATTCATTCAGATATATAATTAAAAGTAACATAAGATAAGGAAGGATAAACCATAAGCTAATCTTTAATTAAAATTTAAGAAAAAAATTAGTTTCGGGAATCAATGAGTTTACTAGCATCATTAAACAATATTTAATCTAACTTTCCCTTCTTTAAATAAGTATAGATAAAATTTCGTAGAGAAAGAGAGAAATTTAAATTATATCAAATTATAGAAAACTCCTTAAAGTATTTTAAATCATAAGAAAGTAGAATAATGATCTCTATATTATTTTATCCTCAGTTTGAAATGTTTAATATATTAACCCAAAAAAATATCTTTTACATAGAAAACATACAATTAATTATATTTTTAATGGAATAAATATCTATTCAAAAAATTAAAAATGAATCAAATTAATAGGTGGAAAACTTGAAATTAACTTTTTATTCCGTGTCTTAAAATCTAAATATAGCCTTCCTTGACAAGATTTTATTAAAAATCTTATTTTTAAATTAGTAAACAACATAGCTTTTAAATGTTTAAATTATTTGATAAGAAATTCTTTTATTGAATCAGTTCCATCCTCTTTTTTTTAATTATGCTTTCTCAAAACCTAAGGATGCTAAATTAATTTATAAAAATAAAATTTTTTAATATTTAAATTTTAAATGTTTTGATTTGATTTGTCACAATTCATTCAATATAATTTTGGAATTAATTTATAAGATATAATTAAGGAAATAAATTTTCATTTAAATATTGTTAAATTCTTTTAAAATATATATTTTTATGGCAAAATAATTCTTTAATTTTAGCTTCTTTCGGAAAGATAGCCTTCATGAGATTATTATTTTTGTTTTAAAGTTAGCATTTTTTGAAAGAGAGACAAATTTGAATTTGTTTCTCTGATAGCAGTGATACAAGATCCAGAACAAATAAATATAGAAGACTAAATTAATTTTAATATATAAAGATTAAAAATATTTACATAATCAAACAATTTTGATTGAATATAATAATTTCTTTATTTAATTGATTTAGAAATTTTAAAATTGACAAATATAAGTTTCATCATATATAATAAATATTTAGTCTTGAAAATATTAAATATCACTTCAGAATATAAATGCATTTTAATTTATATTTTATCTCATTAAAAAAATTAGGTTAATGGTTTTGCATGGATTAAACATAGAAACTTGAATTTGCATAATTATTTGAGCAAAAAATAAAAAATGATAGTATAAAAATTCAAAATTTAATTGATTTATAAAATTTTTAAATTTTAAAAACAATAAATTTAAAATTAACGATAGATTAATGCCAATTTCTTTAAGAACTGGAGATATTAATTCTATTAAAAAATTGGATGAGAGGAATTTAAGACAGTATAATTTTAGATATATCTATTTCTAAATTATCTTTTTAAATATAAAAATTTTAATTTGTAATTCATTTTTAACTAACTAATTAATTTTAAACATTTAATTAAGCTTGGATTAAATAATCTTATGACTTAAATATATTGCTGCCTTGAGTTGGACATGATTCTATTTTAAACAAATGTTTATTTAGATTAAAACATAATTCTTGAACTTATTTTGTAATTTCATTTAAAAATTGATTTGGGTTTGAAAAGACCTAAATAATAATTTATAATTTACCAATTAATTATATATATTTCTTGCTTCACTTCTTTAAGATCTTTAAAAGCAATTTTAAAAACGAATTAAATTAGAAGAACAATAACTACTTTCCTACTTGATTGTAAATTAAAAAATGAAAAATAATTCAGAAAATTTAACTGAAAATTTTTATTGGCATTAAAATTAGAATTCATATTTTCTATGGATTATGAATAATTTAAATTAAGAATAAAAATACTAATTACATTTATAGTTAAACATATGAAGTTATCTTTGTAAGCTCCAAGAAGATGTCTTTAAAATTTTTAATCTAAACTTCAAGAGGAGCCTTTTATATTAATTTTTATAATAAATTAGTCAACTATAATAATTTATTAACAATTTACTTTTAAATGTTAAACACTAAAAACTAAATTTTTATTTAATCCCTAATATTTATTTTAATAAAAGATTGCACTTGAATATTTTAGTCTTTCTAAATCTTGTTTCAATAGGAGTTTCTTTTTATTTTTCCTCTCCATTTTTTAGCTTTTTAGATTATTCTATCTTAAAAATAATTATGATTATTTAATTTATATAAAGATATACCTTGATTTAATATTTAAATTAAAATCTCTGCTAAAGACTTTCCCCTCCGCGATCTGTTAAATTCTTTAAAATAAGAAAAAGTATATTTAAGCAAATACAATCTGGATTAAATATTAGAGAATACTTTTAAAGTAATTTATTTTTATTAAAATAATTCTGTATTGAATTTAATAGTGAAATTTGGCACATCTACTTGGATAAAGATATAAGGCAGAAGTATTTTTATGTTAACAATAAAGCTTTTTGAAGCAATCAAATAGCTTATTTAAGCATTCAATTAAAAGCTTTATAATTAATATTTAAATCATAATTTATAAAATAATTTATACTCTTAAAACATAAAAAGACTTACAAAGAAATGAGCTTTGATGTGACAAATTTTTAAACCTGATTAGAATAAAAGTTAATCCATAAATTCACTTAAAGTTAAAATAAAAAAACTTTAAATTTAAACTGAATATGAAAATAATGATAAAGATTCAATGATAAAATTACAATTTTGTTATAGATTTTGAGGTTAATGAAGATTTTCTTTTTATTAAATTTAATGATAATTAAAAAAATAAATTTTTCTTGTTAATAAATGTTTTTTTTCTTCTCAATCAATAATTCACACAACAAATTCTTTTCTTGAAAATATTATAAATTTAATTTATTTGATTATATTTCGTTTATTAAATTGAATTTTAATATTGCTGTCACAGAATTAATTAAGCAAACTGCCACTTTTTTGACTATTGGAGACTTTGCAGTTGAGATTAAATTTAGTTCGTTAATAATTCTTAAAGCTAGGAACTTTAGAGATCAGGCCGCCAATGATATTTATTAAATAGGTATTCTTAATATAATTCAAATTAATTAAAAGACGTTTCATATTTGAATTCAATGTTGTACAATATTCAAATGTGAATTCATTTATGAAAATTATATTATTTTATTTTAACATTATTCTTGCTATAAACATGGTGAATTGATTAAAAAGCAATTTTATTCATAATTTATAAGATTTTAGATTAAATAAATTATTTTAAGAGCAATGGTCTATATTTAAATATAAGATTTTTAATACTTTAGTTATTAATCTATAAATTATTATTGTATAGAATATTTAATCCATCTTATTTAAATATGTTAATAAATTAATCTAATCATTGAATAAATACAAATATCAATTAAGGATTATAAATTCGTCTTCTAATACATTCATATTTAAATATCTAATCAAGCAAGACTAAAATAATTCTTATGATTAATTATGCTAAGCTATAAAAATCTTTGGCAAAATTTTACTTCAAATAAAATAATTAGTATTTTTATTGTTTTTATTATCTAAATTTATAATTTTTTTAAGCGCTAGAAGTTTGCATCATTAAAGCAAAAATAAATTGAGCTTCACAAACTTTAGTTTATAATTTTAATTTAATTTAAATTGAAAATATTTGTAAATGGGGGTAATATGGAATTGATTTTTACTTTTGAAGACAATTATTATAATTCAAATATAAAAAATTATATTTGTCAATATATTTTCTCAATATTTTTGTTTTGAGACATATGTATGCAGCAAAATAAAAACTTTTTTTACTTAAAATTACTCATACTTAATAATTTAGGTATAATTTATATAAAAATTGCTAAAAATTGTAAATGAAAGAATTTAAAATGATATAATTTAATATTCTAAATGCATAATAGGAAAATCATGAGAAAATAAACGTGAAATTTGCTTTATTAGCTCTAAAAAATGTTTAGAACTTCTGATTTAAATTTAAACTCTCTTTTATAATTTTGCAAAAATAAAAAATAAAAAATTATAATTTTTAATTTACATTGATTAAATTTTAATAATTCTTAAATTTGTTTGAATAAGAGATTCTTTAATTTGATTATGTATCTTATTTTTTATTAATTCGGTAAAACATAATTATTCTACAGGAGTTTATATAGAAAGACCTTGAGTTAATATTTAAATTTTCTATATATTACTGTTTGATGCTTGAGTTTTATAAAATTTGAAAAACATTTAATTATTATAATCTTATGAAAATGCAATATATATATTATATTTGAGATTCTTTGAATGATATACTTCAATATCAGAAATAAGGCAATAATTTTAATTTAATTTAGATAAGGTAGCCCAGTTTTATACTTAAACTGATTATCAATTATATAATATATTAAGGCTGTGCCACTAGATAAAGAAATTGTAAAGTTTATATTTCATTATTCTAATAAAAGGCTTATTAAAATTAAAAATATAATTATAAAAGGCGAAAAAATAACAAGCAGATTACCATATTGTTGTTGTTTAAAGTTGACTAGCTTAAAAATACTTGCCAAATTCAAATCTGCTTCTCTAGTAAAGGAAATTTAGTGTTTTGAATCGAGAATCATATAAATTAATCAATTCTTAAATGCAACTTAAATTTCATCGTTAATGAGGATATTCTCAGGCTTTAAAAGAAAAGGAAGGGGTGATAGTTCTTTATTATACTAGAGAATCTAAAAGAAAATCGTGAGAGGTTATTCTTAGAAATACATTTGATTGAGCTCTTTGACTAGATACTCCTAATATATTACGTTTTAATTTTGCTTAATTTGTTAATTTAAATGTCTGCCTTAACGACCTCCACTACATCAAGAACAAGGAGATCAAGAGAGCAAACAAACTCAACGCTACAACCCAAAAACTTAACTTTTTCAAAGCCAAGATCCAAGACAAGGAAGGTAAAACTCACTCCAATTAGGCACGCTTCTACGATTGCAACTAAAACATTTGAGCTAAAGAATTCAAGTCATGAACACTTTTGGCACTTTCGTAATCAGAAACATCTTCAATAAGAACAAAAAACCCAGAGTGAATATAATATTCAGAAGGAGTCTACACTCAACTGCTAACACAAAGGACCTAAGGATGGCATTCAAACATACTACTCAGAACCTTGGCCTAAAGTGAGGGTCTTCACGGAGATTTGCATACCGCCTTCTCCAACCATTAATAAATAATTTAAGCTATATTTAATCAGCCAATTATTATATATCACTTTTTAAAGACCTGCTCATTCTTGATCTTAGTTTTCATTACCCTCGATCACGCATTAAATTCTTAAGTATATTAAATCGGAAAAGTTAAGGTTTTATCTATATTATTGCACCCCATTGTTTATATCTCTAAATTAAATATTAAACACCAATCAATATTACTTTTAATCAGAATGAGCCAATTAGAGATGTTTAATGAATAGAACTTTTCTCACATAGATTATTAAGAATTGGGCTTTGATCTTATTAATATAACCTACGATTCTCTTAATATATTTCTCTTTAGCACTTATATAATTTCTTGAACAAATAAACTAAAATTAAATAAATTGACGTTTGCACTATTCAAATTTAATTTATTTCTTTCTTTATTGTTTTAAAACAAATAAATTATACATGGAATTAATAAATGATATTTAAGAGTAATTATTTTATCCATAATATATTAATCTAGTCCATTTCTTCACATAACGATATTTATATCAGCTTACTTTAAATATATCTATTTTAAATAATATTTTAAATAAGGAATTTTTTAATATTATTTTAGATTAATAAAAAATTAATTTGAAATGATTTATTTATTTTAATATTAAAATGAAAACTTAAATAAAGATGAGTATGATTAATTATAACAGCTAATTAAAATACTGTATAAGCATAGGATGACGTTAAATTATTTTATAGTTATCTTTATATAGAATGAATATGAACCAATGATCGCTTATTTAATTTTCCAAAATACAATAAAATGTATTAAATATGTACTGAACAGGGATTTTTTAGAATAATTTTTAATTTCATTTAGGAATTTTTCACTTTAATTTATGTTTTCTTCCTCTAAATCCTTTAACTTTAGCCTGATTTTAGTTTGACTAACATGTAATTGAAATTCTCTTTTCGTAAAGTTATATAAATTGATTATGAACTAACTTTTTTCCAGTCTTGCATTTTGTTTTTTTAAAATTCACATGCAAACTCTCATAAATAAAAAACATTTAATCTAACTTAAGTTTTTTTTATCTCTCGCTCTGATAGCATCATAGATCTCCTTAAGATGGCTATATTATGAAAAGGATGATGTTTAATTTCTCTTAAATCTCATCCTTTTTCTAAGCTCAGTATTGACTTTCTTTTTCTTTAACTTGGTACTGAAAATAAAAAATTGTCCTTATATATTCAGCTGCATCTTGCACTATTTGTCAATTAATTTTCAAAACCCTTATTAAAAAAAAATTTATATTTTCCCCTATAAAATCTTGGTGAATTTATTATAACCTTATTTAAATTAAGTTAATAGCTATAATCTCTCCGTATCAACATATTATTTTATTCCTTTAGGTATTTTAATTGGAAGAAGGTATAAAATTAAAAAATGCTTGTTCTCCTTATTATCTTTCAATTAAACTATACAAAACTTATTTCAATGAACCTAAATATAATTAGATTAATTTAATTAATAAAATTTTTAATTAACTTTAGGAAAAATATTTTTAAAAATATAATCAAAAAAAAAATAAAATTACCCTTTTTTAAATAGAATAAAAATATTCTTAGAATAAATATTTGTTCTGATTTATAAACTGACGATAAAATCTTTAATTCTTTCATAGAATAAGTTTATTGTTAAAGAATATTGCTATAAAGCTTGTAAACTCAGGGCTAATTCTTTGCAGCAACAGGGATCCTCAAGACAATCTCATTTATAAGGCCAGTAATAAGTAAAAATAACTAAATCTGGGATTAAAAAGAATTTATATTACATCTTCTCTTATTAGAGGGATAATCAATTTATTAATTTATAAAGTTAAATAGTAATTTAATATTTAAAATTTACTTAAAGGTTTAAATTTTTTTAATTTATATGTAAGATTATAGTTTAATTTATTCAAAGAATTTAGAAGAATTTATTTATACTAATTTTTTTTTCTAAATCTGTTTAAAAAAAAAATTTCCCTTTTTAAAAGGGAAAACTCAATATTTCTTAAACCTTTATTAAGCTATAATATATAAATAGTAAATAAAAATATGAGATGACTTCTGCATATCAATAAAATAAGATTAGGCACAAAAATAAAAAAAAATTATTTAAGTGAAGAGTGAAACAAACTATTCACTTTCTTTTCTTTACAAAAGTCCAGATTTTTGCAAGACTCATTAAACTCTATATATAAAATCTGAAACACCCTTTCTTAACTTCGAATTTTTATGTTTAAAATGATCTCCTCTATAAAGTGGAAGTTATATAATTTGTCATCAAGCATTAATAAAAATCAAAAGATTCTAAATGAGACCCTCTCTCCCTATTATTTATCTAGAGAGCATTTTAATAACTTCATAAGACTAATTCATAAATTATTTCAAATTCTATAGAAGTCTTCTTGTAACTCATTTAAGTCTTAATTCTCAAAATAAGCTTAATTTATCCCGTTTTTGAATTCATTTTAGATTAAAGAAATTTAGTAACTATATTTTGTTTAAATGAAGTCTGTTTGGCTTAAAATTGTCTTATTTTTTTAATCTTAAAATTTTAAAAGATTTTTTACTCATTAATTTTCACTTATAATAAATACCAAATATAATATTTTATAATTAAAATTATTTATAATTCTGTCATATAAGATCCTCGCGTTGTTAAGAAAGTATATTAATGTCGAATTATTTTAAACGTTGACAATAATCTAAAAAATAAGTAAGAAAATAGAAATAATTTATCAAAGACTTACTTTTCATGTTTAATAATAAAATAATTATCGTTATTTATTTTTTTTTAATTTTAAAAGGATTATTAAAATTAGAAAGTTAAAAATTCAGGACGACACGCCCCGGCACTAGGCACCGGTTTCCCCCCCCCCCTTTCCCGGGGAAGGGGGGGGCCCCCTTTTTTTTTTGGAAATTATTTTTTTTGGGTTCCCCCAAATTGGCGGGTGGGTGATTTGTTTTAAAAGAGGCAAGGGAAAAGGGCAGCCGAACCCCGGGGGAAGGGGGGTTTAAAGCTGCTCATGGAGAGAAAATTAAAGGTGAGTGGTTCCCATTTCCACCCTCCTAATCCTTGTAGGCGTGGGGGGATGTATCTAGGGCAAACCCCTTAGCCCCAGCAGTTTGGACGGGCGAACCCCAACTTTAGGGAGAGCGACTTGTTCCCGGCCCCAAGCAAACCGGGTTTTTTTTCTCCTTTTAGGTTTTTTTGGATGGTTGCAAAAGCCGGGGGCTTCTGCTGGGGAAATGTGAGGTGGCGGGGGTCCCAACGTTTTAATACCCCTATTCGGCTGGGGGTTTTGGTGTGCGTCAATAAGTGCGCCACACCAATATCATTGACGTCAGGGACAAATTTTTTTCCCGGGGGGCCCTTTAAATTCCCTTAATTAATTAATTTTTAATTTAAAATTAAATTTTTTTAAAAGGAATTTTTTTGTTGCTTAATCTTTTCAAAAACTTTTTTTTTCCGATTAACCTATTAATTTTAAAATTCATGTTTTAAAATTTAGATTTAAAAATTTTTTTAAATTTTAAAATAGTTCTTTAACTCTACATTATCAATCTTTTTAGAAGATCAAAAAAAGTCTTTTATACTTTAGAGAATAATCCTTTCAAGATAATGGGAAATAAATATTTATAAATTGAAGAATAAAAATATTTCTTGTCTAATTTATTTTATTTTTAGAAAAACTAATTATTCAAACAATTGCCTCGATGTTCCCAATAATTTAGCTTTTTAAGTTTGAAAAATTTTATTTGCTGTGCTTATTCATCCTAACTTTATTATATTATAAGATAAATATAATTGCATCAAAATTTAATTAAATTTGATGATTTTCTAAATAATTAAAAGCGACTTTGGAGCTTTGTAGAGTTTGAATTACTCTGCATATTCTAGAGCGAAAGCAAAAAAGAATATATGACTTTTATTCATAATCATATATATATATAGCAGCCCCCTCAACAACATAATATTATTCAGATTCAATTCTCGATTAGTCCTCTTTATTCTAAGGTAACAATTTGTTGGTTATATCTTGGGTATGAGTTCATCCTAAAAAATTAATTTTTTATCAATAATTAATATTTTATTATTAGGCAGTTTGCTCTTTAAAAATAGAATGGATTAATTCATAATACGCGATTAAATAATAAATTTTAAACTTGAATTTATAGGATTAAATCTAAATATTTAAATAAGATTCAAGAAGAAAACATACGAATAGTACGTATTTTAACATTTAAATAAGGCTAAATTAAATCCCGTTCGCTAAAATAATACATAAAACAAAAATCGAGATAATTTAATTTTAAAGCAAGTAAATAAAAAAATTTCCAAAGAAGTATAATAACTTTTTTTATATTACATTTATTAATTAAAAAATAAAATATAAATGCAATAGAAAGTAAAAATTCTTTTATTTATTGTAAACAATATGATTTCTAGTGGTTATTCAAAGAATTATTAAAACTATTATGTTTTTAATTGGGCAGTTTATATAATTTCATTTAAAAACCTAGGGGAGCCTTTCGGCGTCATCCACTTTTTTAATGAAAATAAGAAAATCGTGATCTAGCCTAAAAATTATCCAAAACACCAGTTTTTAGTCCAAATTTAAATTCAAAGGGTCTATTAAGGGAATATTCTTTATTTTAAAAAATAAATTTAATTTTTAAAAAAAAATGTAAATTTCCTTTTTTTTTTTGTTTTTTTTTTATGGTTAAAAAATTTTTAATCAAATTTTTATTTATATAAAAAAATACCATGTTTTTTGAGAATTTAAATCAAAGAATTTAAATTTCTTTAAAAAGGCCCTTTTATTTAAAAATTTTTAAAATTTAAATTAAAATATTTTTTATTTATATAAAATATTTTGAATTATATTTTTTTCCTAATAAAAATTATTTCTCTTTTTTTAAAAAAAAGGAAAATTTAGTAAGGAAAAAGGTAAAGTAAATAAAATTTGAGGAATGTAAATTAAAAATCATTTTCAAAACCAGCACTTATCTAATAAATTTACTAAAAAACTTGTTTTTTTTTTTAAAAGGTTTAATTTTTTTTTTTATAAAAAAATCAAAAAGGGACCACCAAAACCTAATTTAAATTAAAAAAAATAAATATAAAGAATTTAATTAGGATTATTAATTGTATTAAACTAAATAATTTTTAAACTCAGTTCAATTAATATATAATATGTTTCATGACTATAATTATTGTTATTGCTCTAAATAAAAAGAAAGCAGCATTATTTTAACTTCTATTTGTTAAACGAATTAATTTAAATCAATTTTTAATTTTAATAGATAAATTCAATAATTAATTTAACTTTAAGAATCAATTTGGAATTTTGCAATCTGTCTATTATTTTAATATAATTATATATAAATTACAACTAATATTCTAAAAATCAGGGTGGTAATCAAAAGTGAAATTAACGGTAGTGATCTGATTGTGGTATTGGCAAGTTCTGATGCGTGGCAGTTTAAAGTTCTCACGTCTATTCTTATGAAGATCTATTTAAAAGTAGAAATTAAATCACACCTTAATAATTAAAAATCACATTTTCACATTGGAAGTTTAGACTATTGGAACATTTTGGGATTAGACTATTGGAACATTTTAGTGGGAATTTGATATAAGTGTGATTATAAAAACAAGTTACTGATTTAATAGAGTGTAATTGTTCCAATAGTCTAAAAATGAGTGGGAGTGGTTTGGACATTGCGAATAAGAAGGCGTAATATTTAACATTAAATAGCTGAATTAGATAAGCCTTAAAAGTTCAATAACAAAAATGAAAGTAACTCTTTCTTAATCGCTCAAACAAAATCTTTGTCATCAAGCTAAGTCATATCTTCCTCATTTGTGTCTGTGACCGTCCCCTTGCATTCCCACTCTGTTCTCCAGAAGCCCTTCCTCTAGCATCTTTTTCTCAAAGTACTCTACTAACTATTCAGCACAGAAAGGAAAAGGCTTTTTGACACATCCCTTCCTTCTCTTTATTTTCATAAACTTTACCCTTGCTTTGAAGGCCCCTCTGTCTAGCTCATGCAGTTTCCCCAAGTGCGTTTTATTAGTGGTTATGAATATGGAACAGCCTTTATATCTTTGGCTAGCTTGCCCATGTTTTACATTTACGGCGTATCCATTACCCTCAAGGAAGCGCTTCATTATGGCTACTCCTTTGTTGCTGAAAAAGATTGGGCTGTTTAATTCATCCAGAATCGCCAGAGTGAGTGTTTTCTCGGCTTTCGATTAGTGCAGAAAAAGTTTTCCGTCACCTCTTCGAGCCTCTCGGTGCAAAAGATGTTTTTCAATAACCTTGCCAGGCAAGTCTTTCCAGTTCAATTTTCTCCATGCAGCCACTCAGCTTTCATCTTCGCGTCGCTCTCTTTAACTATCACCTCATAAATGGCCTAAAGAGCAGCCTTTAGGCCGAATTCCTCTATCATCTTTCCAGTTATCGGTGGCAACTCTACTCTAGATAGTGGAGCAGTTGCAGTTGCTCTGCATGAGATAACTTAGCCTCTGGTATGGCACCTGTATTTCTGTACATAGAGAAGAGAGTCTCCAATTTTCATTTGCGATAATCTAGCATCTCGCTTATTACTGGGTCGTCTTTATTTTGATCGAAGATGTCCAAGTAGCTATGCACTCTGCCCTTCCACTTCTTTTGACACTTCAGAGTTAGGTCATCTATTCAATCTCAGCTCGTCGATAATAACTATTCTGAGCTCTCTTTATAAGACTTTCCCATTACCTGTCAAGAATACGACTGGACCATTATGTTAAAGTGCTTTTGCGATATTGCTCCTGCTAATTCTCTGGCATAGGATTCCTTTATTGTTTAAGACCTTCTTCCCCTTATATGTTGATGAGTAGAAGTAATGCTTGCTGCGGCCGAAGGAAGTGTTCTTGAGAATGATGGCCAAGAAGTATTGATGGTCTTGTTGAGTCTCGAAGATAATAGTTTGCGAGATGTCGTAAAGTCATTCTTGAGATCTTCTTACAAGATAGCGGCTTGAGCTTTCGACTTAATGGATTCAAGTCTCATGAAGAATGACTTTTTTCATGTGGTATTCCTTTGGGTCTTTCTTAGATTAGGACGAGTTCTCATTGAAAATAATTATAGCAAAGGTTCCATCCTGTACCATTTATCGTCTGGTTGAATATTTAATGTTAAATTTTACGCCTTCTTATTCTCAATGTGCAAACCACTCCCATTCATTTTTAGACTATTGGAACAATTACACTCTATTAAATCAGTAACTTGTTTTTATAATCACATTTATATCAAAATGTTCCAATAGTCTAATCCCAAAATGTTCCAATAGTCTAAACTTCCAATGTGAAAATGTGATTTTTAATTATTAAGGTGTGATTTAATTTCTACTTTTAAATAGATCTTCATAAGAATAGACGTGAGAATTTCAAACTGCCACGCATCAGAACTTGCCGATTCCACAATCAGATCACTCTTGCTTACCGTTAATTTCACTTTTGACTACCACCCTTATTGTTAGAATAATAATTTTACCATTCATTAATAATTAAAAAAAAATTTCAACTACCCTAATTAAAAATCAGATAAATTTAATAGATATATAATTAAACATCGAAATGGGATAGAAAGCAATTATCTTTAAAGAAAAATAATTCAGTATAGTAGGAATTTTAATTAAAATCGATGATTGATTTAAATAATTAATGGCGAGTTGCAAAATGGTGACAGTTGAAATTGCAGAAACACCCCTGATCTGCATCTTGTTCGATCTTATCAAAAATAAATATGAGTTTCTTCTTTAATCATCTCAACAGAACCTCTCAGCGAGATATGACTCACGCACTCATCTTCATCCTCATCATCGTCGTCATTAAAACTTTTGTCGCTTATAACTCTTTACTGAGCGCTCCCAGACAAAAGTTGTAAGGATAAAAAGTTCTTAGAATTTGATGCTTAATTGAATAGTCTAATAATTATTTAAATTGGACACACTTCAACTGCCACTCATTTATTCCATTTTAATTTAATATATAATTTAATTCTCTTTTTTATTAAATTCTCGGCTATAATAAGTATCACAAAAATAATAATTAGCTTGACTAAATTATACTCAAACATATTTTTAAGTATTAATTTGTTTAAAATATTTTATTACTGATAATTAAAATGTCTACACATTCCTTAAAAAATTTAAATCAGCACTTATTTTAGGCTCCGATTAAAAGTGAAGCAAAGTAGTTATAAAACTATAAGTTGATAGCTAAACTATTCAAAGGTAGCTATTATCTCTCATGACTTTCTCATTTAAATAAAGTTTTCTTTGTTGAGAATCTCATTAAGATAAGGTCAGCTGATCTTAATACTTCTTTTTAAGCATATAAGGATGAATGGCAAGGTATCTTATTTAAATAAAAATAATGTATATTAAGATATTGTTGTTTCCTTTTAAGATGAACAATTTAAAATCTTTCAAGATTATTAAAATTAAATATAATGACAAACTACAATTAACTACATTAATAAATCACGAATATTCTAAACGTTTTAAAAATAATTTAAAAGTTATGTTCAGAAAGTAGAAATCCTATAATTATAGTTCATATTTTAAAAAACATAAAAAACCCTCCTAAAAAAATAAGTTTCTACTTTCAATTTATTTATTTTCTTTAAAATTTCTCAATAAATAAAGATTTCATAATTTATAGCATTATTTATTAAGGTAAATTATATAAATTTTAGATTTAATAAAAGAGATTAAAAATTAATCATTTCATTTTTCCTTACAATGTTGCTACTAACTTCATTAGAGGTTTACAAATTAGACATAAATCATTTTTATAAATCATCATTTAATTTATGAGGTAAAAGAAAAAATTTATGTCTTTGCTAACAATAAAAGAAGAAAAATTTATTAAAAATCTTTTTATTTTAAATAAAAGAATATTTATTCTAGATTATATGTTTTGTTTTTATCACTTATTTTAAAAATAATTAGCAATATTTGTCTACAAATGTTTTAAAGGATATTTAATTCTACTTTATTTTTAATATAAATTAAAGTGGATGAAATAATTAACATTTTATAATTAAATTATCCAAGTGCTGCTGAAGGATGATTTTTAAGCACACATTGATAAATGGCAATTATTTAAGTAATTCTGATATAATTTGTCTTAAAATTTCATATTACTTATAAAATTTATTGGATTTGATATTTTGTTTATCCTTCTATAAATCATTATTCCTATAAACTTATATTCTATTAAAAATCTGCTGTTTCAGTGAAAAATTTGACATAAATATCTTTGGGAAATGTTTCAATTAAATGAATAGAAACATGTCTAATCTTGAATTTTTTAACTCACTCCTTCATTCAAAATACTTCTAGCATATAATTTATCAAGATTAAGTTTAAATGAAAAAATTTTGACTAGTCATATTAATAAGTGTAAAAGATAAATAAAAAACCTACCTCCCTCTTATTCTAAAAAAATATACTTTGCTCTAGGAAAATAGATTTGGCGGCCATTACTTTGCAACTAAGTGAATGGGATTATAATCCATCTGAAACTGTTTTTGAAATTTAATAGAGGGTTGCATGGATTATATTGCGTTCCAAAATATAGTGAAAATAGTAATAGTAGCCACCAAGTCGCAGCTCTCTTGCTCAAAATTAATTCTCCTATATTCGGATTTAGAGACCACAAAGAGTAATGGATGGTTAAAATTGAGTTAGCTACTATTCTTTAGTTCAGTCTACTAGCAGGTGCTTCTAGTGAGGAAGACTCTAATTTTTCTTTTAAAAAAAAAGTTTAAATTAAGTGAAGGTGATAACTTTCATGATAGATTTCAAGTCTGGCTCAGAGACTTCTGTAAAATATTCATTTTTTAAAGAAATCGGGGGTAATAATGTTTTTTAAAACTTTGCCTGTTATTTATTTAAAATAAACTTTTCAACAGAGTTAACGAATGATTCAGATAGCACTGACTAACCTTTTGTTGACATTTTTTTTAATTTAAAGTCTTCATCTCACGTAATCCGGTTAGTAGTTAAGTAAATATGAAAAAGTTTTATTTATACTCTGAGGATTTAATATTTCTTTAAATCTTCTTTAATTATTAAAAGATTAATTATAAATTTATAATTAAAATTTACTCTTTTTATTGTTATTTTTTAAATTTTTGAAGACATTTATGATTGAAAAAAAGCTCTGAAATAATTATTTATTAAGTTTAGTGTAATAGTTTGCTCATTCATCATGAAACTAAATTATATGAAAATATTTTAATGATACCTCAACATAAGAAATTAGATTGGAGAATATTTAATAAAAAGTTATCTAATTGTTCAAGATATTTAATAAAATAAACTTACTTTAGTATTTTTGGTTTAATGTAATTATTTAAGCTGAACTATTAAATTAAGGAAATTCCACCAAAGATTTTATTTTTAAATTCTCTATTTTTAAATGTTTTAAATCAATTAAATCAAAAATTATATAATAATTTTTTTAGAATTGTATGTGCCCTCGGATTTCCTTTTTATTATAAATTAATTTGAATTTTCTTTCTTATCAATTTGTATATTTGATTATAAGATTAAAATTGAAAACTTATCTTAATTTCTCATAAGTAGTAAATTCGAGAATATATTTTTAGACTAAAAAATATAACAATTACTTAGAAAAGATTTTTTATCTTTAGTATAGATAATCAACATGAACAAAATAACCTTCGCTACTTACTTAGAGATGTTCTTATTATTAAATCTTGTTTAATAAAAAAATGATTTAAAAATGAAGAGAAAATTTTAAGTTCAACTTTTCAAAGTCTAAAGTTATATTATCACTTCATTTCGTTTAAATTTATAAATTTATAGAATAATTTATCTGGATAAATAGAAGGATAAATCGATTATCCTAAAGTATTGTCAAGATTTAAAATTTAAATTAATTTTTCTAACATTTCATTTTTAAAAGAATATTATCGTATTATTTTTTACTTCAAAAATTTAATTATAGCGACGGATAAATTCCAGAATAAAATTAAAGTAATTATAGAAATTATTTCTAATTGAGACAGTTGTACAATCCCTGTTAAAATAATCAATATACTATTCATTTAAGTAATAAATTCAATTAACTTTCATACTTTCAAAAAATTATGTGTAGGATTGCTATGTTCAGAGATTTCAGCTTCCCTTTTATATTGGAGGCGGTGATGTAGATTATAAGGAGTGATGGAATCATATCTTGTAACTTGGGTTGTTTAGATAATTTAAAAAGAGAATATTATACATTTTAGAATTATCAATATCAAAAAATGTAGTTAGAGAGAAGTTTTAGCCATTTTAATTGCAAAAAAGTTGTAAAATCCTCTTTTTATTATTTAAAACAATATTTCTCGACATAATTTATAGGATAAATCTTTAAAAATAATAATATAAATAAGACTTTAACCTTAGCTATTGGAAAGTATTTTTATAGCATAGATTTTTTGTTTTTAAAATAATAAATTTTTCTTCATTTCTTATTTAAAATAAGTTGATTACTCTTAAATTTCAAAAGTGCTTTCATAAAACTTAAAAATAAGAAAAGATTAAAATTTAAGAATTCTCCTATATCAATAAAATGTAATAACACATTCCTTTTTTTAAAAAATTCAAAATGAATTTATTATAATAAATTAGTAGAATAAGCATTTAAGATTTTTAATAAAAATTGAAATCCTTATTATACAAAAAGAACGCACAACAATTTCGCTAAAATGAAAACTTAAATTTATCTTCTATTATATTTCTAGCAAGGCTTTTGAATATTAACATAATGAATCAAGGTTGCGGCGCTTGTACTTTTTTTTTAAATATTTGATTTTACTAAAGCAAGTGTCTTAGTAAATCTTAGGTAAATTTAAATGTTAATATCTCTCCCATATTTTTTTTTAAATGACTACTTTTATTTTGATAAAGATATCCTTTAAAAAAAGATCTGTCATCGTTGATAGTCTTATTTTAATAGGAGCTTTTTTTAATTTAAAATCCCGACATGGTATTTAAAATTTGCTTTCTCTATTCTATAAATTTTACCGTTATAAAAATATTTACAGACATTCTAATTTCATGCTAACTTGCTTCAAATTTCAGATCTTATTAGCTTGAATGCTCTAAAATGAAAAAAATGTAAAAACAAAATCTCTTTTTTCAATATTCATAAATTCATTAAATATTTAAAATTTTATACGAAAAATAAGTATTTTAATAAACAATAATATTGATTTGAATATTCTTTGAGCAAAAGAAATCAGTAATTTAAAATAAAACTTACCAATACTTTCCTCGAACATTTAAATTGTCCATAATAAATAGATGTGCAAAATGATGAGCTTGCACTCTAAATTACTTTTTAAATTCATTTGATTCGCAAATAACTGTGATCATTTTTTTTATCACAAAAATAATTCTAAAGATTAATTTCAGTCCTTAATTATTAAAATATTAAACTAACTGAATTGATCTAATTTTTATAAGATTACCCTAATTATATTTTAACAAAGGTTTTTATTAGAATTTAAAATTATTTAATTGATAATTTTATTTTTAAAGAATTTAATTCAAAAATTTAATATCTTAGTTCTTAAAACATATTATTTTTGAATTGGCCAGAAGATTCGACGAAGATTAATAAAAATGCTTTTTAATAAAGAAAATTTATTTTAACTTGTTGAATAAAATTTAAACATTTAAAAATGATTACATAGAGCAATAACTTTTCATTAACTTCACAGAATTAAAACTATCGAGAAAAATAATATTTTAGCTTTATTTTTTGAATCAAAACTAATAAAACCCCTTAATTGAATTAAGACCTTATAAGTAGAATGAATATTTAATAAGAATTAAGTTTCTGAATATAAACCGTCAGTCTATGTTTATGATTTCTGCTTTTCTCATCTTCTTGAGGTTTTCCTTGAGGGTTCTTTTTTTTGCTATCACCTTTTGATGCCTTTTGCGAACTATAGCCTCATTTCCAACTGTTGCCCATCGTTTCCTGCCATTATGAGCCCGCCCATAAACTTCAAGATAGGTTCCAAAGGGGCAGAGAGTCTCAAGTATCTCATAAATTTCATCAGGCTTGCGAGAGGCCTCCCTCATTGGGGCTATAATTACATTAGGAGCTTTTTATACTTGGCTAATCCTTTCTTAGTTGCTTGAAGTCTCCCTTCTTTCTTGCCAAGATGAGATGCTCACAGTTATGCCTAAGGTAGAAGCCAATGTTGTCTCTTAAGCTACCATCTAAATTAACTTTAACCCAAGTAATAAGCTCCTTCTGCTCATAACCAATTGAGTCTAGATACTCGTGAGCTGCCAAATGCTTGGCGTTTGTAACCCAAAGAGCCAGCCATCCATCTTCCTATAGTTCTGCAATTGGAACGCTTTATAGGCACTGCATATCAGTCATCAAATCGTAGTCTTGCTTAGCTCCAGTATCCTTCCAAGGAGAGTCACTGCTCACCACATCGTACCGATTGCCAGATTTTTGCTTTTTTTGGTCTGCGATTATTGCTGCCCACAATTTTTTATCTCTAATGTCTCCTTGATATTGGACTGCTGTCCCTATGCGTTACCTCATGCCCCAATCATAAAATTTCAAAGTTCTAACCTCCTTTTTTATGCCATCAACAGTGAAACTCCTTTCAAGCTGATCAATATGGTCCTTGAGAGCTTTCTCTTGCTCAATTCTTTGTTTTTCAGCTTGAATCAAATCAACTCCGAGGAAATCATTTAAGTCTCTCATTCGCTCTATAACTTTATTTCTAAGTTTTTATGGGCTAAAGTCTGCCTAAAATACTGCTTCTAAAATTTCCTGAAAATAATTGAGAAGAGTTTCATTTAGATCAAGCGCTTCCTCGAGTTCACTCATTATCTTTTCTCTTTCTAATTTCCATTCCTACTATTTTTTTAGGGCTTGTTATTCTTGCTATTGAATGGTCAATTCTAGCTACCCAACTTTCTTGTTTAAGAGCTCATTCTCTACAATAAATGGCTTCACTTTTTCCTGATAATATACTTCATCAAAGCATCCAAAACATGATTCAGTCGAATGAAAATCATTCGAAGAGGGTTTATTCTATTATCCGATCTTATAATTCGCTGAAGTCCCTTCCTCTTTTTTTTGATTATTCAGTTAAGAGGCCAGCCAATCTTTGAACTATTTATAGTTTGAGAATTGTGTTTAGAGCTCCTCAAATTAGTTCTCAGAGAAACCAAGCTCATTAGTAATTCTTCTCTTGTATTTTTATAAGTTGAGATAGTGATTTTTATTCTATCTTCTTTTGCCCGTAGGCTTTTTTTTGGATTTCTTTTGCGAATCCTTTATTGAGCTGATTTCTTCCGATTAATGAGGTCTTTAGTTGATTTGAAGATTACTTTGTTGCTGATCAGAACTCCCAGAGTTAGTTGAGGATAAACTTCTTGCTTTATGGTTTTATTAAATTTCATCGTTTGAAAGATTTTCGTCTAGAGATGAATTTTCTTTAGCACTTTTTAAGCCTTCATTATCTCTCTCGTCTGATTGGAGATTTGCTTCCAATATTTGTGGGCGTAAAGATTGCTCAGTAGGTTGATTGCTCTGCGATTCATTTCCTGTGCTTATACTGTCAGAGGGCCGGCAATTTTTAGTTTAATCATCTCTTAAGAGACCTAATCTGTTTTAGTTTTTCATCATTCTCCTGTAGTAATTGAAAGTTCGAGTATTCTGGTAAATAATAATATATAATTTATTTTTATCGAACTTTGTTTTTATAAGCACTATAAACAAAATGAATATTTATTTATTTTATCAATTTAAACTTAATTAAAGAGAGGAACTTAATTAAATAATTATAATAATATTTTTTTAAGAAACCTTTTATCTCAAGAAGACTATAGCTCCTTGTACTTACTTAAGATAGCTAAGGCAAAAACTTGTCATTGCTACAATGCTTGAGGTAAATTTTATTTTTGATTAAATACTTATAGGAATGCTGAGGACTAATAAGCTTGCATAAAGTACTTGAAGGAAAACAAATGAGCACAGACTAAATCTTGAGTGAAGGAAATAATATTAAAATAAGCATGAAAAAATTAGTAGAGCAGACAAAGCCTATCAAAGAACAAGAAACAGAAATAAGGAGACTCATCAAAAACTAGGAAGAGAATTAAATTAATTAATCTGAAAGAAAATGTTCCGCAAAAGGCTCTCGTATTAGCTGAGCTTAATGAAGGGAGCTCAAGTTTTTAATTCGACATTTTATTCTGGAGAAGACTTGGCAATTAATTAAAGTTGCTCCTGCTTGCTTCTTTATCTTTGGTCCATAAATCTCCACCAGAGACTTCAATTTAAAAATTGGGAAAAAGATCAAAAAAATTAATCCGAAAGGTAAGAGGCACACAGCTATTTTTCAGAAGCAAGCTTCGATGCACGCTGATTTACCTCTTAAATTTCAGATTAATTAATTTAATTCTCTTCCTAGTTTTTGATGAGTCTCCTTATTTCTGTTTCTTGTTCTTTGATAAGCCTTGTCTGCTCTATTAATTGTTTCATTCTTTTTTTAAATAAATTATTTTAAAAATAAAAATTTATTTCGGGTTAAAAATTTTTTTTTCCTTTTAATTTTATTTTTTTCAAGCCCCCCAAAACCTTCAAATTCCTATAATTTTTAAAATTTTAAAAATAAAATTTACCTCAAGCATTGTAGCAATGACAAGTTTTTGCCTTAGCTATCTTAAGTAAGTACAAGGAGCTATAGTCTTCTAGAGATAAAAGGTTTCTTAAAAAATATTATTATAATTATTTTATTAAGTTCCTCTCTTTAATTAAGTTTAAATTGATAAAGTAAATAAATATTCATTTTGTTTATAGAGCTTATAAAATCAAAGTTCGATAAAAATAAATTATATATTATTATTTACCAGAATACTCGAACTTTCAATTACTACAGGAGAATGATGAAAAACTAAAACAGATTAGTTCTCTTAAGAGATGATTAAACTAAAAATTGCAGTCCCTCTGACAGTATAAGCACAGGAAATGAATCGCAGAACAATCAACCTACTGAGCAATCTTTAAGCCCACAAATATTGGAAGCAAATCTCCAATCAGACGAGAAGGATAATGGAGGCTTAAAAAGTGCTAAAGAAAATTCATCTCTAGACGAAAATCTTTCAAACGATGAAATTCAATAAAACCATAAAGCAAGAAGTTTATCCTCAAATAACTCTGGGAGTTCTGATCAGCATCAAAGAATTTAAAATTTTTAATTTGTTTTTATTTAACCCAAAAAATATCAAAAAATTTTCGCAAAAAAAAACCAAAAAAACCTACGGGCAAAAGAAGATAGAATAAAAATCACTATCTCAACTTATAAAAATACAAGAGAAGAATTACTAATGAGCTTGGTTTCTCTGAGAACTAATTTGAGCAGCTCTAAACACAATTCTCAAACTACAAATAGTTCAAAGATTGGCTGGCCTCTTAACTGAATAATCAAAAAAAATAGGAAGGGATTCAGCGAATTATAAGATCGGATAATAGAATAAACCCTCTTCAAATGATTTTCATTCGACTGAATCATGTTTTGGATGCTTTGATGAAGTATATTATCAGGAAAAAGTGAAGCCATTTATTGTAGAGAATGAGCTCTTAAACAAGAAAGTTGGGTAGCTAGAATTGACTATTCAATAGCAAGAATAACAAGCCCTAAATAAATAGTAGGAATGGAAATTAGAAAGAGAAAAGATAATGAGTGAACTCGAGGAAGCGCTTGATCTAAATGAAACTCTTCTCAATTATTTTCAGGAAATTTTAGAAGCAGTATTTTAGGCAGACTTTAGTCCATAAAAACTTAGAAATAAAGTTATAGAGCGAATGAGAGACTTAAATGATTTCCTCGGAGTTGATTTGATTCAAGCTGAAAAACAAAGAATTGAGCAAGAGAAAGCTCTCAAGGACCATATTGATCAGCTTGAAAGGAGTTTCACTGTTGATGGCATAAAAAAGGAGGTTAGAACTTTGAAATTTTATGATTGGGGCATGAGGTAACGCATAGGGACAGCAGTCCAATATCAAGGAGACATTAGAGATAAAAAATTGTGGGCAGCAATAATCGCAGACCAAAAAAAGCAAAAATCTGGCAATCGGTACGATGTGGTGAGCAGTGACTCTCCTTGGAAGGATACTGGAGCTAAGCAAGACTACGATTTGATGACTGATATGCAGTGCCTATAAAGCGTTCCAATTGCAGAACTATAGGAAGATGGATGGCTGGCTCTTTGGGTTACAAACGCCAAGCATTTGGCAGCTCACGAGTATCTAGACTCAATTGGTTATGAGCAGAAGGAGCTTATTACTTGGGGGTTAAAGTTAATTTAGATGGTAGCTTAAGAGACAACATTGGCTTCTACCTTAGGCATAACTGTGAGCATCTCATCTTGGCAAGAAAGAAGGGAGACTTCAAGCAACTAAGAAAGATTAGCTAAGTATAAAAAGCTCCTAATGTAATTATAGCCCCGATGAGGGAGGCTTCTCGCAAGCCTGATGAAATTTATGAGATACTTGAGACCCTCTGCCCCTTTGGAACCTATCTTGAAGTTTATGGGCGGGCTCATAATGGCAGGAAACGATGGGCAACAGTTGGAAATGAGGCTATAGTTCGCAAAAGGCATCAAAAGGTGATAGCAAAAAAAAGAACCCTCAAGGAAAACCTCAAGAAGATGAGAAAAGCAGAAATCATAAACATAGACTGACTGTTTATATTCAGAAACTTAATTCTTATTAAATATTCATTCTACTTATAAGGTCTTAATTCAATTCAGGGGTTTTATTTATAATAATTTAATTATTCAAAGGTTGTAAATTTTTGTGTCTAAAAATTAAAGTAAAATTTTGTATAATACTGCTGCCCTATTAAATTAACTTATTCGCACATTAATCAACAGAAATTATAAATCATTAAATTATAATTGTCCTGTAATATTATTGCTTGGATTTATGCTGCATTCAAATTAAATTTTAATTTAGTTAATTTAAGCTCTAATCCTAAATAATTTTATCAACAAATTTTTTAAGCAAATACTAAAACATCGTTGCCAAATAATTTTATAAAATTTGATATGAAAATTAATACTTAAAAATAAGTAAAAATTTGTATTAATATATGAAAATCTAAATGTTTTGTTAGCATTTGAATTTAAATATTGCTCAATTAGTAATAGAGATTTTACTGAATTCAGATAAGCCTAAAGATGAAGAATATATTGCTCCTCCCCTTCCACTTATTGCCTCATTTCCTTAAAACAAATCCCTAGTAAATGTAATCCAGAAAGAACTTTTAATATAGAAAGCTCCTCCGTCTATCTCTGCAGAGCAGTTAATGAAAGAAGAATCGGTCAAATCAAACCATCTATTTGAATCTCTCAGAGAATACATGCTCAGATATGATTCAGTGAAGTAACAATAAACTGCTCCACCCCTTTCTGCTTTGAAATTATAAAAGTTTGATTCAATCAGTCTTATTGAAGAAATTTATATATTTAATACAATTTATTTTCTGATATATAGATTTCAATACAATGCCTCCATTCTTTATAATTAATGCACCACCAAATTTTCCAACATCTTCAGTTTTGTATGAAATTTAATAAGAAAATTTTAGTTTTCATTTTTTCCTTAATAAATTTTGTTCAATAATTTCCTTAATTATATGTAAATTAGAAATACTTTAAGGACTTTAGAAAAAATTCCTGGTTGGAATATATATTTAAATTTCTTTAAAGTATATTTTCTAAACTTTGATAATCCCTCGATTACCTTCACCAGTCACTTATTTATTAAATATAATATTTTTTAATTGTATCTTAAATAATAACTAAATATGAATATAGTAGTATATTCACATTTTTGAGTTTATATAAGTCAATTTTTATGAATGTAGAATCGTAGTAACTTAATAAAACTTCCTTCACATTATTTAAGAATGAAATTATATAATCTTATCGAAATTATATTTTCAATAGTTATTTATTTAGTAAATGATTCTCTCCGAGCCTACATAATCCTTCTTTCTTAGTTTAAATAATTAAGAAATTTAAATAAAGTATTCCATAATAATCTATAAATATGTCGATTTTTTAAATAGCTAATCAGAACTTATAATCTATTTAATTATCATTATGATATTTACCAAAAACTCAAATTAAACAAAAGATTCTTTAATCCTTATTTTCTTTATTGCAATTTATGTAGCATTTTAAATAAAGAAATTCAACTTTCAGTTTATTTTATGGGAATTGAAAATTTATTATAAATTTAAATTGTCAATTATAAAGGAGCAGATTTAAGTAGCTTTATAAACCCAAATTGCCTAAAATATGAGATGGAGTGAGTCGAGGAGTAATGTACAAATTTATTTGCATGCGAAAATACTCAACAGAGTAGTTATACCTGATTCCTCTATCCAAGCCAAATCTGAAAGAGGGTGAGCTAAATAAAGCTGAAACTAAGCTGAAACAAACGAATCATCTCATCGTCATCTTTATATTGTCCTCTCTGTTATCTAGCTTCGTCATTGCTAATATCAGCTTAATTACACCTTTCTATTCTCAGGTCGGGCATTGACGAACATAAAAGGGTTCCTTCCTGATGCAAAGAAGTTGATGCTTGCCGCGCATTAGCATCCTTCTCTAAGAATAAGTGATAAAAATCTTAACTAGCCTCCCTTTATATTATTTGCTTCTAAAATTTAAAATGTCTAAATCAAAATGGGAGGCAAGAAAGCAGAGAGCCATATTAGAGAGTGGCGAGCTGGCAGGTATATAGTTCGCTAATAGAGAAGATGCATTGTCTTTGCAGAGAATTTTAAATTATTTTATCAGCCAAGCTAATGAATATTAATCAAAGCTCGGAGTTATTTAAAGGAGTTTTTAATTAAGTGTTCAATTCACTATTTTACCTTTATTTGTATTTAAAAAAAATAAAAAATTCTTCTTTTTTTGGGGTAAAAATAGAATAATATTTTATCAGAATAACTTTTAAGTTTAAAATAATTATTTAAAATTTATTTATAATTAACTATAGATAGTGGGCAAAAGCACCCCCTTTTAATTGTATGATTAAAGGTCGCAATTCAAAACCTGAACCTGAGTTACATTTTCAGCATAGATTATTAAATAAAAATATTATTATCACAGCCAAAATTTAGATTTTATAATTTAATTTACCAATATTTTTTCGACCTATTTTGCGCATTTTTACAAGGTATAAATATATTGAATTTTGGATCAATTATTTTAAAATGAGTAGTATTTTTTATTTCGTTTTATGCAATAAATTTTTTCCTATAGAATTCTTGAAATTAGACATATAGAAGTCACTTCTCTCAGTTCGCTAATTTAATAAATATGCGTCGTCACCTTAAAGCAAAGCTTAGTTGTCATCAAATTATAAAATAAATAATTCTTAAAAGGATTTTAATAATAAATACTGAATTACTAAGAGGAGTAAATAAAAGTGAAGGGGAATTTATTTCATATTATTGATGTCTATGTATTTTTTAAATATATAAAGCACTAAAAATAATCAAGCAGAAGGAAATATTGTAATATTCACAAAGATCACATGATTTTTCTCTGATTTTATGAATTTATCATCAGTTAAATAGATATAGAGCACCTGATGTTAGTATAAATATACTTTTATTTCATTATATTTTATTTGCTTTTGAAGAAATTATTTGTTTATTTTTAATAAATTCAGAGTAGAGACATTCAAATAATGAAACAAATGATAAATAAATAAAAAAGGATATTCAATCTCAATAATAGCAATAAATTATAATTTTGAAACACTATTAGAGTAGATTGCTCCCCCATACTAAGACGCATAGTTTTAAATAAATGAATTAGAATTCATTTCTATTGAGCTCATTCCATTTATACTTATAGCTCTTTTATTTAAATAAATTTTATCAATATAAAGAAGCTCCTCCCTTTGTACCGTATCCGTTTTTAAACAAGCAGCCAGCATTGATTAAATAACTTCAAAATTAAGTTAAGCTAACTCAAAAATAAGAGTTTTATGCCTTTTATTTTTTAAGGATCAAAATAATTTTAATTTTTCAATAGCGTAGAAATCAGATTTCATGTTAGCATACACAAATCCAGCATTCTATTTCTCATAAGATTATAAAGTGTTTATTTTAGTATCTGAATTTTCCATTTTTAAATAAAAATTTTTTTTTTTTAAAGAAATTTTAAAAATTTTTATTTTAATTCTCAATTAATTGTTAAAATCAGATTAACATGAAGTATAAAAATAGAAAAAAAATTATTAAGACTTACTTCCAAGCAAAATTCACAAAAGAAACATACGAATCTTACGATATATTTACGATTTAGTTTGAGGATATTTTTGAAGAGAGAGAGAGAGAGAGAGATAGTGAGCTAGCGACCTTCTATTAGTCCCACATTTTGGTAATATCATCTTCTTAATTAATCATAGATTAAATATATTTTTTAACTCCATATTATTTTATGGGTATTTTAAAGAAGCTTTTCTAACTTCTTAAGATTTAAGTCATCTATTTAATAAAGATTTATTATTTTGCTTTATTCTTATGCCTATCGGACATTAATGTAAATTTTAAAAAACTAACTAAATTTAAAAAAAAAAAAAAAAAATTTAAATTATTAATTTAATTTTTGTTTTTAGCCTTTAATTTATAGTTAAGAAATAAACATTTTATTAAATGAATTTGATATGAAAAAGATTTAGTTGAATTCAAACTAATTTACCTGGGGAGTGGTGTCATAGAGAATCTAAATTTATAAATTTTAACAAAAAACCCGAAGAAAAAATTCTACAGATGTTTTAACCAATAATTTGTAACTATATTTTTTCTTCATTATAAAATTTTGTTATCGATTTTCTAAATTTTAGAGAGTTTTATTATTTTCTAATCTTAAGCGAATTATTTTATTTGAATATATCAGGTCAAGCTTCCCATTGCTAATGTGTATTAAACTAATATGCAAATTTCAAATTTATTTATAGATATTTCAAATAAATACATCATATTAATTATTTTATATTTTTTTGTTTACATTAGAAACTTGCTCTGCCTAGTTGTCAAGAAAATAGCAATCAACTATCTCGGTCTCTGATTCATTAAATAAAAATATTTCAAACTTAATAAGAATTGTTTTTAAGATATTTATTCACAATAAGTAATAGAATATTTTTATCAAGTGAATGACAAAAAAAATTTCGAAATGGCAATCTGAAATATTATAAGTATAGTAAAGTAAACTAAAATTTGAGGAATAAATCCCTTCATTTTTTATGGTTTCCAATTTTAACATAGCTATATATTAATAAATAATTATTGAAGTTCTCAGGAGAATAATTCTGCATTGTGTAATTTAAATTAATTTACTAATATAATGCATTTAAATGGATACTCATCCTCTCTAGCAAATACTTGATAATGTGGAGCATTTATGTGAATCAATTCTTCAAACTTAAATAGTTATTTTCTGACATAAATTAAATTTATAAGAAGACTTTAAGTTATATTCTCTTAACTATTAAGGAAAAATCCCTCTATTTATAAATACAACTCCTAATATAACTATTCTTGAAAATTTAACATAGTTTGCCATTTATTTCTTTAAACTAAATTAAAATGAGAATTTTGTTAAAATTTGTGGCTGATATTACATCAGATTGAAAAATTAATTAGAAAACTGATTTAATTATTAGGCCGGCTAATTTAATTGTATAGTTATTATAGTTACTCATGAATCCAATAATTTAATAAAGCATGAAATTTAATTTAACTGAGTAATTATTCCTCAGAATAGGGAAAAGAAATTCAACTCTTAATTGCTTTTACTTTTTATAATAAGGAATTCTAAATTTAAGTTGTTATTTAATTTATAAGATAAGCTAATAATTATTTGTTAATGATTAAGTATAAAAAAATTAAATATAAGCCTAAGATTTTGCATGTAAATTTTATAATCCTAAGATTATTACATGCAGAATTATTTGAAGAATTACTCTCTGACAATTGAGTTGAATTTGAAATAATAATTTCGAATAATAATTAAAAAGAATTCTACAAGCATTGTAGTGGAATATAAATTATTAAATATAAATATAATTTACCTTTTAGTATTCAAGAGCTTGAGGTTCCTATATCTAATTAAAAGCCCTAGATTTTATTAATTATTTATATTATTTGAGTCTCTTTCTTGGTCAAAAGCTTCCATTTTTAATCTATATAATTAAGGATCATAAAATCGGTTTTCTTATAAAATGAAGGGAATATAATAATCAATTTCAAAACTCAGCACTTATTCAGTACTAGTTAGGAAACCGAAATTACTATCCTATGTAAATTATAAATATAAATAAAAAGATTTCAAGATCAATTGTTTAGAAAGTTATCTACTCTTTAGTATTAAATCTTCCAGCTCTTTAAAAAAAATGAGCCTCTCAAAATCCTGGCCAGTTAAAATAAAAGCAGAAAGGATATCACTATTGCGAAGTCTTATAAATTTTAATTATCTCATCTCTGGACTAAATATTTATTCACCAGTAAAAACCTTCCATTCTTTGAAAGAGAAAACTCATTTCATCTAGTTTATTTAATTTATTTAATAGGAAATATTTTAGAATTAAAAATGTTTAAGTGATTCTATCAATTCTAGAGTACTTTGAAAAGCTTTATTATACAAAATTTGGGAATTCTTTAGGGCATTTTATTGCTTCCCTCCTGATTAAAGAATAAAAATAAATTTTTAACACCTTTAATTTTAAATTATTATGTTTGAGAATTTTTAATTTATTTAGAATGTAGAGTACAGATCCTACATGTGCCTGATTTCTTTAATTAAAATAATTTTAAATTAAATAATAATTAGAAAACTTAATTATCCTGTAAAATATCATCAAGATAATTTCATTAAAGTTAACCCTACTAATTTAAGACCAAGAGAAATAAGAATTCATAACTACAATATAGGAATCAATATTGAATTTTATGCTCTAGTAAATTTATAAAAACATTTTTATTAATTTACTTGGATAATATGTATATAATAAATCAAAACCCGTTTTTAAAGGGAAAAATAATACTCATTTGCTTATGAAATAAATTTTTTGAAATTTATTAATTATTTTATATTTTTATTTAAATTTCAATCATAATTTTTTTTTTTAATAATTTTTTTTTTAAAAAAATTTTTCCCGATTCCTATAAGTTATTTAAAAATTTTTATTCTCGGATAATAATTTAGTTCGAAAAAAAAATTTTCCTTAAGCGTATTAAAATGTATGAATTTAAAAATTTAATATAAATATTTTTCCTTCAAATTTGGGATTAATACTCGTCCTTTTATATTTTGGTATAAAGCCATTTTAGTTGTTGATAAATTAGATTAGATCTTTAGTTCTTTAATATTGTCTATCAATAGGAAAAATATTTTTTAATTTAAATATTATAAGTACTATTTTTAGGTTTTACAATCTGAGCTTTAAAAGGATTAATCTTTTGCTTTTTTCTAATATATATTTCTTGATTGTTAAAAATTAAAAACACGATAGTCGTAGTATTCGAACTGAGCAAGATCTACAATTATAGATTTATCGGATGAAATCACACCAATTTTTCTATTTTAAGGTTAAAATTAAGAAGACTTCAAATAATCAGACCTAATTTTTGTAAAATTTAATAAATTTTAAAAATTTTTTAATAAAAAATTTAAAAGAATAAATTTTAATTAAAATTTGAAAATTTTTTTTTTTTTTTCCCCCTTAACTAATTAAAGTTTTAGGGTTTCATTTCAAGACAATAAAAACGAAAGTTGCTTAATCCTAGAGAAAATATTAATAAAAATCTATAAATTTATATAAACGGAAATGAAATTTGCTTCGATTTTATAAATATGTGATTTCTAAAATTTTTTGAAATACGAAGATTTGAAAAGGGAGGGGTAAAAAGATTAAAAATTAAATTTTTTTATCTCAGTAGGGGGATGAGTCCTAATGATCTCATTATAACAGTAGGGAACCTAATCTTTATAGTTAGCAAAAATAGGAAAAAATAGGGAAGTCATCAAATGTTAAATTAATTCTGGATCGATCTTGTTATATAGAAATATTATTTCCAATTATTAATTTCAAAAAACATTTTCGCGTGGGAGTGATAGATGGAACGAGCAAACTACTACACAAGGGCATCATGTTATTGTATTCTTTGTTAAAATTATTTTATTAACGTCAAGTTAATTACACTAAAATTCAATATTTTTTTTAGAAGAAAGCTCAGAAGAAGGGAAGACATCAAACATTTAACTCATTAGTAAGCTCTTCATTTGAAAATAACTAAAGATCCTTTTACTCTATTTTTCTTTCATTAATTCATTAAAGAAAACAATTTTAAAAAAAAAAAAATCCTTTAATTAAGAAACATTTAATACATAGCAAGCTCCTACTTTGAGCTCAATGAATAAATATTTTTATCTCTAGAAATAAAAACAAAGTAAAAACTTTTTAATTAGCTATGTACAAGATGATTGCTGTGTGTGTACATCACAATTTTTATTTAAACTCTAAATTCCTAAATTTATAGAATGGCGGATTTTCCGCCATGGCGGATTATCCGCCATTTTGTAGTTCTTTTAATATAAAGCAATCTTTAGTTTATCATCTTAATTATTGATAATATTGTTGAAATAGTAAAAACATAAACAGACTATAAAGTGTAATTAAAATAATTTCAAACTTTAATCTTTCCTTCATTTTAGAATGGCGGAAAATCCGCCATGGCGGAAAATCCGCCATTTCTTTCAATAAAATAAATTTAATCTTTGAACAATAGAACTCAAATTACTTGAGATAGAAATAAAGAAGTCTAATTTATAACAAAAGATTTCATATCATTTCTTTACTTTTAGAGAAACTTATTTTTCTCTATCCTTATTATATTTTCTTATACTAAAGACATTCTTTATTCCCTAACTCTTATCTAGTAAAAACAAACATATCCCTATAAGCTTTGGTTAATAGGAGAAAGATTTCTAACTTATTTTTCCCCCTCTATAACCTATATGAATTGATTTTTTTTGCTTCGAAATTTTATATTACTAAGACAAATCTCTTAAATTAACTTTACTTTTAGAAAGGCATGAAAAAGGATGCGAGTAACTATCCTCAGATATGACATCAATCAAGGATGTGAGAAGTGTGGAATAAATGGTTTTATTTCTACGATTTAGAACAATAACACCTTAGAAAGAAAGCTTATAGTACATAAGCTACTCTGCAATCAGCAAACTAACAGGCCTCAGACTAACAATCATTAGGAAGTTATGTCTAGATGCGATTTCCAATAAAGATTCAGAAATTTTTCAAGTACAACAATTCTTTCAAAGGAAAACTCAATTTTCGCAAGAGGAATAAGAGTTCATGGTCTCTCAAGAAACCTTGGCTTAATAGGCGGGGATGAGTCTAGCAGAGAGATGTATAATGTTCCATCGGAGGTTTCCTGAAAAGTTTATCTCGCCTTCGCAACTCAGAGCTGTCTATCTCAAGAGCCATATCAAGAGAAAATCTATAGTCGTGCTTAAGTATCAAACCCCGAAACAGAAAGAGAAAATTGTTGTTTAAGAGCGAGAAATGCTTGAGCAAATTTAACTTGCTATTGACAGCAAAAGAGAGCTTCTATTTGTAGATGAGGTTATGTTCACAATTTCGACAAAGCTCAGGCTAGATTACAGCAACAGGGGCCACAATATCTAAATTCAAGATAAGCTTCAGTCCTAGCAGAGCTTAGCTGTGGTGTGTGGAATCTCTCCCTCAAAAGGTTTGGAAGTGTATTACATCCATGACAGATCGATTGATACTGATAAGTTCTTCGACTTCATCGTAGGAGTGCAAGAAATATTCTAAAGCAAAGAAGTGACAATAGTGCTGGACAACTTAAGGGTTCACCACAGCAAGAGAATCAAGCAACTTTGCAAGGATCTCTCTATCGATCTCATTTTTACACCTCCTTACTCGCCTCAGTACAATCCGATTGAAAACTATTTCTCGATGGTCAAGAACCAATATAAAAGAATGAAGATGAAAGCAGCGCTTAATAATGAAAGGATAAATGCAAGAAGTCTTGTCAAGAAATCTTTCGACAGCATAAGAGATGACAAAGTTAAAGGCTTGTGTATTAACAAATTGAGAAAGTTAGGATTAAACTTTAATTAGTGAAGTTAAGTTTATCAAATATTAAATCTTAACTTGGATATGTTCTAAGCTATTCCGTCCTAGGAACCCTCCATTACCAACGCTTTCTATCATGAACTGGTTAGGGTTGAAGCTCTATTTGGAAGCTGAGCCAGGTCCTTCATTTGTCCTGAATCGTTTAAGAGATGGAACTGGGGGCGGGTTAGGCTTCTATCTTCTTGCTTTAAAAATTTTCGATGACTGCTTCATTAGCTAAAGAGCTCTTCCATTTTTTTCTAAAGAATGATTTGAGAGAGATTAGAGTATTACTAGAGATAAATGGATGACTAGTTATTTGAGATAGCCATTCATCTGAGATAAGGAAAAAATCATTCTTGGTAGAGCCATCTGATGCGACATTTCTTTTTTTAAAACGAAAAAAGCCAAGTAGTCTGGTTAAAGGGTATTCACAACGTTGAAAAAGAAGGTCCTGTCGATCGGCTTTTGCTTCTCATCCATATCTGGAAAATACTGTAGGAGGTCCACATCATCTTTGATCCCTTTGAAGATCTGTCGGACCGAGAGTTCATCGTACTTTGGAACCTTTGTCATTTTTACTTCTCCCATCTTCAAGAGCTTTTTCTCACCCTTGAAAATTTGTCTAAAGTAGTCTCTGTTCACTCCATCAATTGGAGGCATGTAGTAGCTCACTAAATGTATTAAATTTGCAATTAATATATTACGAATTTCGGTAAAGTAAGTGTAGAGGTCTTGCTTTGACCTGAACCGTCCCACCAAATCTTAAGCACCCACTCGGACTAGGGATTCATCCATGGCTCCATCGACTGACTAGTCGAACTGCCCCCAGCTTCTTTTTTAGAAATTCATTTTATTAATTGTAAGTTGATCTCCCACCACTCAATTAATTATTCTAATCAGCGAATTACTATAGTAAAGTTGATTATTAATTAGTAAATTGAAGGGAGGTAAGTTAACTTACTATTATGACTCTGAGTATTTTAATTGATGATTTTTCACTTTGTGATTTTATCACAAACAGATCAGAAAATTTGTGATTTTTTGTGATTTTATGCTATTTTTGTGTGATTTTTTGTGATTTTCTGATCAGTTTTAATTTCTAGATCAGTATGTTTTGAGAATGAGCACAAAGTCAAATTTTATCATTAACTCATTTTAAAACCCCTATTTATAAGGTGAACTACCAGTATTAAATAATTAATTTAATAGTTATATTAAATAGAGAAGATGAGCAGGCACAACGACGACGAGTTCGATAGTGATGATTCCCGATTCATTACAGAGCAATTAGACTCAAACTACCCAAGCGAGGATGAGACAAAGACCAAAGCAAAAGGGGAGAGGAAAAATCAAAAACACAATTTAGGAAAGCGAAGTAAGATTACTTTTTAATAATGTATATCAGAGCAGAGGGAGGACTCTTTCAAAGGCTTGAGTTAAGAGGCTAAAGGTTTGATATAAAAAATATCTAAGAACTATACACTCACTCTGAAAGATATTTAGCACAACCCTGCTTTGAAGAAACCCCCACTCTCTCAATACGAAATTGATGAGATCAGGGAGTTCTTGAGAATCAAAAGACAAAAGATTGCTTGAAAACAAACTCAATAAACTGTTCTCAAAGATGATAAGGATGAACTACTAGATTATCTAACTAATCTCTACAACGAGGAAAAAAGAGAAACGAAGGCTGCTAGTAACTAGCTCAAATAACATTTCGAGAACATTTCATCATCTACCTCCGAGACACAATTTCAATTGGCTAAGGTATCAAAGTTCATCTTGGAGAACTATAACACTCTCGAAACTTAATTAAGACTCTTACTACAAAAGTCAATAATTGAAAAATTAACTGAGGATCAAGGACTTATGATGAAATGCCAAGAGTTCCAGATCTACTTTGAATAAGAAAAGCTCCAAGACCTATTTCGAGTTAGAGACTTAGATCAAATTGCACTCGAAATGAGAAAGCTCAATATGGAATAAATCATAAACATCCACTTTAGAATGATTAAAGTTCACAAAGGATTGGAGTTTGAAGGGAGGACTCTGTATCATACACTATATCACTTTCTTAATCAAACATCAATTTCTAAAAAGCTAACTCCAAGTAATTAAGACCTTTTCAAACAAATGATTTCATCAATAAATAGATACCTTTAAGACAACGAAATACCCTACTCTTCTTTCTTCATTGGATATCTCATCGAAAATAATCCTCATTTTGTTCGAGACTAGGAATTCCCTGAACATCATAGCAAAGCTATAGAAGAGTACATGAAATAGATTGGATTTAATGAACAAGAGTCAAAATTAATTTCTTAAAACCCTAAAAAGTTTATCTGGCCTGGGTTTATTGAAAAGATATAAAAAAATTTGGCAACCAATTTAACAAAAACTTGATTCATTTATCTCAAAAGAAAATGCTGTCTGATCCATTTATCATTTTAGATGAAATCCTTGATCTTTACAGAAAAAGAGATACAGTTTATCACTTACTCAATGATAAAGAACAAATAAACCTTCCTTTAGAAAGATGCATATTGGTTTTGTAGTCTTTGAAAGACATGGACAAATAAGATATAAAGTCAATTATCCAATTAGACGAACAAAACTGGTTAAGAGAAATCACTAAGAGATAGTCTCAAAATTCTTCAAAAAAATTGGAAGAAGTCAAGAATGGAGAATCATTCTAGAAGCTGTACGAAGATTAGACTAAATCATTTTATCACAAGAAAGATGTGACATTAGAAGAACTCTTTGAAATATCAAGAAAGGTTGAAAATATTTGCGATGAGTATAGACACAATGAATATTAGGCAACTCTAGCTTCAGTAATACTGGCATGCTCCAGTAGTATAATTTAATGCCATATTCCCACTGCCTCAGGTAAAACATGGATAATGAGTTTAATTGCCGAGTATTGGAAATAGCAAGGCAAGAGTGTAATAATTGTTGTTCCAAATGAAGTTCTGAAAGTACAGACTCTCCGATATCTCAAGCCACTTGGATTAAACTTAAAAAATTTACACGATAGAAAATTTCTACGGGTCTAAACTAACGCATGATATTGCAATCGTTGATGAGTACGATTAAATCCTATCAGCAAGTCCTTACAAGGTGGTGTAAAAAAAAAGTCTTTGGATTGTGGGACCTAACTCTGACATAGTGTTATCTCTTTAGTGCAACTTGTGATCCTGGAATGTAGAGAATCATTCAAAAAACATTAGGCCAAACTGAAATATTGGCCTTCAAGAGTGAAGTTGAGTTCTTGACTGGAATACAGTAGGACCTAGGAGGAGACATAGAAATCTTCAAAAAGTAGGCTGATCGAGCTGACTTCACTATATCTTTGATTGAGAAGTATGGAAGACATATTCCACTTATCGTTTTCTGTGAGGAGGAAACTCATGAAAAATACCAAAAAGTAATAAAGACCCTGGGAGTTATTAATGTTCTGAAAGGAATTTCTATATAGAATTTGGATGAAATCCAGTAGTGGCATTCAAGTTTTGCTTCTTCCCCAGAAGAATGTTTGGATACAAACCAAAATTTAAATAAGGGGCAAAAGGGGATTATTTCATGCAACGTGAAGTCAGAGAGTTAGTATTAGCAGATGAGAGGAAGAAGCTCTAGAACGAGAGGAATTCTGCAATCTATATACCTTACTATCTCAAACCTCTCAAAGACTTAGATTATTCTAGGAATGAAAAAGTTGGCAATGCAAGAAATGGATGACATCGAAGCACTCATGGAAACTATTTATAGGAAGAAAAATACTAAGCTCCTCACAGAAACTTTAATTGAGGCAGCACAGAATCAAGAATAAATTAGATCACTTGCTTAACTCAAGCAAATCCTTGGGGATAAGGATTTCAAAAAGCTAATGTGATAAAGTCGGAAAATTGAAAAAGGGGGGGAAGAAATAAAATTAAAATTAAAACTAATTGTTTTCCCAAAAAAAATTTAAATTTAAATTTTTATTTCTGAAAAATTTTTTTAAATTTAAATTTTTTTCAATTTTTTTAAATTATTCTTTTTACAAAATCAATCACCATATGAAAATCCATAAACTTATGAATTCTATTAGACAGAAATCCTAAGGATAATAGATAACGACATTCCTAATAAAAATTAAGAACTTTCTCACCATTGTCACATGTTGATGAAAAAATGTCAGAATAATTATAGAGTGAGTAGGTAGAAATGAAATTATTACAAATTCGAATTCAGTCTAAGAGAAAAAATAATTTGTTAGGAGGTGTAAGTTAATATAAAAGCATATGGGCTCTTTTAGGAATCTCTATTTTTAACAACTCTCGAAAATGTATTCGTATCCGAGCCAAATAGGTTTTCACTTTTACCCATAATTTTTTGAATTCATAGATAAAAATAATTTATTAATAAAGCTATGTCCACATAAGATGCCTATAAGAAAAACACTCCTATTATTTTTATTATATAAACTCCTCCATTGTTTGAGGCTAAATTGTTTATAAGAGTACAATCATAAAATACAGATCGAGAATCCAGTTCTGAATTAAAATTTAAGCCTAAGCTTTAATTTATTTAAATTTAATGCCTTAAGCTATGCACTCTAATTATATTACTTGAAAATTTGATTTTATCATCAGAAAGAATTGAATTAAAAAAATTTATTTTATCGGTAGTTTAAATATTTTATAATGAATAAGATAAACCTCTTTATAGCATTCATTCTTTTAAAATGATTAAAAAATGCCTTAAAAATAAATTAATCCAGGATCCTCTATGAATTTATAATATACCAGCAATAATTACATTCAAAGAAGATTTAAATTACAACCTCGCTGCTTGACAACTCTATAATCTTTAATCTACTGATTCTCTGAATTCATAAATATAAATGATGAAATATTCTTAGATCATTGGTAGCGCACGCTCAAATATACTTTACGTAAATTTATTAATTTAAGAAATTATAATTTACATAATTTATTAATAAAAAAAGCTTGCCTCAAGTGCAAGACTTCATAGGACTATAATTTTAAGTTTAGAAAAACTAATAGCAAGAATCTTTAATCCAAAAAATAGATTTTGGATTAAGAAGAAGTTAAGGGTAATATATTAACACATATCCTAACTAAAATAAAAAGGAGGCTCCGAATTATTTACAATGTGGCTAATCAGAGTGATTGAAACAGTCTTTCTTATAGTTATCTTTAATTTATCGAATTCGTTAAAATAAATATTTTATTTTTGTAAGAGTTTAAAAAAAATATTTTTTTTAAGGTTTTGAATAAAGAATCCCCTAAAAAATTTTTTAAAAGAAGGGAAGAAAATTTAAAAATTTGAAAATTTTATTAAAAACCCAATTTTTAATAAAATTAATTTTAAAAATTTTATTGGTTTTTTTTAAAAAAGTATTCAAAGACTAATGACGTTTTTACTTATTTTTAATAAACTCTGAAAAAATTTTCTCATTTTTTCAGCAAAAAGGAAACGCATTTTCCCTTTTTAAAAAATTTTTTTCAGTAAATTAAATTTTAAATTTTTAAAATTTCCAAATTTTTTTTGAACCTTAAAAAAAATTATTTGGGAAAAAAATAAACCAAAACAAAATTAACCCCCCCAAAAAAAAAGATTTTCAGATCTTATTCCTTATAAACAGCCAATAATTTTTTTTTAATTAACTAAGATAATAATTATTAAAAAAATTGTTACCAATATTTTAAGTTCCGATTAAGAGGCTCTCAAAACTCCTCCTTGAATTGCAGAATTATTAGTAAAACTACTCCATCCAATAATAGTCCATAAAGAATTGGCTACATATATTTAAAGTAATGACAATAATTTTATATTTTTATAATTATAAAATATGATTAATTTATAGTTTTTGTTTTTAAATTATAATATTAGATTCTAAATACTTTATTACTCAATATATTTATTTAATTTAGTTTTTTATTTAATAAAAACTGTAACATAAATCAACGGAAGTCCGGACTTACAATGGCAGTTGGAAATGGAAACAGAATTATAAAAAAAATATTAATAAAAAAATTTTTAAATTTTTAAAAATAATTTTTTAAAAAAAAAAATTTTTTGGAAAAGGAAATAAAATTTCAAATTTTAAAATTCCCCTTAAAAAAAATTTTCCCCAAAAATCTTTAAAAAAAATTAAAAAATTAATTTTTTTAAAAAAATTTATTTTTCAAAAACTTTTTTTAAAAATTTTTAAAAAAATAAATATTTCTTAAAAGAAATTTTTTTTAAATTAGAGAGGATTTAAAATTTTTAAACTTTTTAATTAAACTAATTTTTAGTTTGATTATTGCTTAAAATTTTCAAATAAAAAATTATTAAATTAAAAATTTTTTTTAAATTTAAATTATTAAGGAAAAATTCAAAAAATTTTAAATTAAAATTAAAATTTAAAATTTTTTAATTAAAACCCAAAAAAACAATTTTAATTTAAAATTAACTAATTATATAAATGATTTCTTTTTAAGTAGCATCTTTTAAATTATTTTTCTTTTTTTAAAAAACCAAATGCTATAAAAAGAGCAAAATGAATTTAATTTGGAAAATTTAAAATTATTTATTGGAATCATTTACAATGTCGCAAAGTAAATACTCTTATGAAAATCTCAAAATGGCTTATAAAAATGCTGTTCCAAATTATTAAGTGGAAAGATCATTAAAAATTTAGATAAGCTAGTAAAAACATAAAGTTCATCATGAAAATACAGCAAATATCCGATAAGTTCTAATTTTGAATTTAATTTTTAAATTTCTTAATTTCTCAGTCTTAAAAGAGAATAATATTCAATGATTAAATTTTCTTAAATAAATTCTAACACAATTTACAATAAAAATTAAGTTATTTTCTTACTTCTTTAACTAGTTAAAGGTACCTTTATTATAAAACAGTGACAAAAATAACTAAAATATTTTAGGTAAATAATTTTATGAGCTCTATGATGTGACTAAATTCGAAATATCTTATAAAAATAAATTAAGAAGAATTAGAATTAACTGATTTAAATATCTTCATTTTGGCAATCGATATTGATCTCTTCCAAAAAATTATAAATATATAAATTCTATGCTTTATAAACTGCGGCTATCATCAAAACTTAAATCAGGAGATGTAAAGCTATTCGAGTAAGACAAAGCTCCAACTTTAGCACTCAGTTGCTTAAAGGTATTTTATGATAATATCATTCAGGGTAATAAAAATTTTAAAAAAGGAATTTATTTAAAAATTTTTTAATTAAATTTAAAAAAATTATAAAAAGGGGCATGGGGGAAATTTAAAAAAATCCTTTCAATTAATTGTAAGGTGCAAATAACTGATATAAATAAATTAAAAGCCATCATGACGATCAAATAGGTGCGCGATTAATAATCGTGTCTATTCAGCAGTATTGAGATTTTTTTATAACTATAAACCTAAATTTTTAAATGACTAAAAGCTAACTAAAGCTTGAGAGTTTAATCATAAATATAACTTATGATATTTTTAAGATGATTTAATTATAAATTAAGATTATGTTGGAAGTAATTCACTTGCAAACATAAATATACACCCTTTATTCGCAAACAGTAATAGATATAGATAAAACCTCCATATAACTCTGCCTTAGAACTTTGGATTTCAGCATACTTCATTTAAAAATCTATCTATTCAGTTTCAATGTAGAATGTTCCTCCAAAAGTGAAAAAAAATTCATAGAATTATTGTTTTTAGTTTTAATTTGATTGCATTTAATCATTTTTATATGTAGGCATTTATTTTCTCTAAATAATTATATCAATAAATTCATAATATTCTTACAATCAGGGTGGTAGTCAAAATTTAAATGTACGTTAGATTCGCGACGATGAGCTTGCTGAGGGCGTGACTGGAAATGCTTGGCGGTTGGAAATAATATTTCTATTCTAGGGGGAAATTTTAAATTTGGGAAAGGAGAATTAATTAAAATACGCCATCATTAAATTAAAAACATCAAATTAGCAAATAATTAGTCTGGAATATTGGAATATTGGAATATTCCAATTTTTGGGAAACTGGAATATTCTAGTGGCAAATAGAAGGAAACAATCAGAATCGGGCCAGGAATACTTAAGAGATGTCCGTAATTAGGGCGTAGAAATATTCCAATAGTCTAAAGTGATTAAACTCGAAAGTGAGATATATAAAAGAGGGTGTGATTTTAATATGTTAATAAATTACTTAGGGGATACTTATTTGCATTAGCGATCATACATTCTCATTGATTGTCATAAGAAGTTTCCCTTGTCAATTAGCGTGAAGTCTTGTGTGCAGGTGTCTATGAGCTCATCAATTTCTTCTCCTACACCAGCCTATCCTCCCATCCTCAATAAGTTCTGCTCAAAGTATAGTGCGAGTTGATCCGCGTTCAAAGGGAAAGTCTTCGGGGTGTAGTTCTTCTTCTTGCATCTCCACAAATCTAACTCAGCCAAAAACGCACCTCTGTCCAGCTCATCATGTTCTAAAGGTGTCTCTTTTGAGGTGATCAAAGTAGAGCAGCCCCAAATCGCTTCCCTGTTTCCCCCCGTGCTTCACTTTAGTACAAATCCTGAGCCCTCGAGGAACCGCTTCATCTTTGCCAGGCTCTTTTTTCTGAAGAAGATCGGGCAGTTGATTTCGTCCAATAGGGCAGAGGGGGAAAGTAATCCCTCCGATTTCTTCCAGGCAGAAGTTGTCATCCACTTCCTCTAATCTCTCTGACTGGAAGATCTATTCGAGAGTCTTGCTAGGGAACTTTTGCCAGTCCCATTGAGGCCGTGAAGCCAGACACATTTCTTTTTGGATCACTCTGCAAGATGATGATGTCGTAAATGGCGCCCAAACGCATCTCTAAGCGGGAAAAATGGCGGATCATTTCACCCGAAAAAAATTTGGCTGTTTTTTTCTGGCGGGCTCCAAATTCATTTTTTCCCCAAGTACATCACCAGCGTCGATGTGGTCCCTTTCTGTTGTTTGATGACACCTGCGTTTTTAAAGAGCCTAAAAACTTTCTAGCTTCCTTCTGCGGTCAGTCAGCATCTCACTCGTGACAGAGTCGCCCATATTTCTATTGAAAATCCGGTAACTGAAGACTTTGCCTTCTCAATGAGCTGAATTACTTTCTGGCAAATTTAATCGCTTTCCTTTTCCTCCCTGCTATATTTATTTACCCCTCAAAGCTGGACTCTTCTATTTGCACTCAAACTCCTTTGAATGCGCTCCGCAGTTCCAACAAGCTTTTCGCAGGGCCATTTTTCTTGATTGCCTTTGAAAGATTGCTGGGCTGATACCCGTGCAAATCCCCAACTCGTCCAAATACTTTCTTCCTGCGTAGTTAATATTGAGAAAGTTTACTTGCTTCGCCAAAGGAGCTCTATTTCAGAAGGATCACCAAGAACTCGCTTTTCCCAGTGGTTTCGAATATCGGGGGCTGCTCAATCTCTTCAAATTTGTTTTATAGCTGATCTTAAAGCTACAAAGCTTGGTCTGGGGTCGGACCATACTAATGATTGAAGAAGGGTTCTTCTGTGGTAGGACTTAGGATCTTTCTTTTTGTGTTCTTTTATAGGTTGCATATTATTTTGTTGAGATTGGAATGTTATTTCATTTTCTAGAGTCACCGATGTTTTAAATAATAATTGAATATTCACACCCTCTTTTATATATCTCACTTCCGAGTCTAATCACTTTAGACTATTGGAATATTTCTACGCCCTAATTACGGACATCTCTTAAGTATTCCTGGCCCGATTCTGATTGTTTCCTTCTATTTGCCACTAGAATATTCCAGTTTCCCAAAAATTGGAAAAAAATTCCAATATTCCAGACTAATTATTTGCTAATTTGATGTTTTTAATTTAATGATGGCGTACTTTTAATTAATTCTCCTTTCCAATTAAATTCCACCTAGAATAGAAATATTATTTCCAACCGCCAAGCATTTCCAGTCACGCCATCAGCAAGCTCATCGTCGCGAATCTAACGTACATTTAAATTTTGACTACCACCCTGATTGTAAGAATAGTATCTAAACAAAAATGAGAGTTTAAATTGAGAAGCTCCCATCAAATCTTTTATATCTCAAGACTTTTCCCTAAATTTTATACATTAATTTTTTTAATTTCTTTTTAAACATTTAAGTATTTTTTTTTAAGACTTTTTTAAACTTTTTAATCAAAGAAAATTTTTTTTTTTAAAAAAAAAAAAAGAAAGAAAAAAATTAGTAAATAATTCTTAAGATCTATTGATTTTCTTTTTGATTTGTCATAATTATCATATATATTTCTTTTCTTGCATGAGTAATCTATTCTTTGAATGAATTAGTTCAGTCTCTCTTTATTTTTTTTTGTAAATTTGATTTTTATATTTTGAATATTTAAATTTTGAGCGTTTTTTACTCATTAAATAAAATTTATTAAATTATCGGGTTTTTTAAAATTTCTGTAAATTAAAAAAATTTTTAAACATTTATTATTTGAAAGGAATTTTCGCCCCCTTTTAAAACAAAACCTTTTGATTTATTTAATTTATTTTAGAGTATCCCGACATGTATAAAACCCCCTTTGGTAGAGAGTTATTTTTAAAAGAATTTTTTTTTTTAAAATTAAAAAAATTAAAATTTAATTATAAATTTTCATTTGTGAAAAATTAAAATTTAGAAGAAAAAAAATTATTTTAAAATTAAATGAATCAAAGGCTTAAAAATTTTTTTTTACTTCTTTTTAAGAAGTTCGTATCATATTTAGATTAGTTAAAAACCATTTCTCTTCTAAAGTTAGTTATCCGAATTTAATGTGAAATTAAATATTTAGAATTTAATTTTAATCAATTTAAAATATCAAGTTATAAAAATAATTTCCAATTCAAATCTAACTGATTATAAAAATTATAATTAATATAAGAACTTTTTTTCTAAAATACATAAATATGATGTAATATTTTGTGCTTCAACCTGGAACAACTAACTTCCCCAAATCAATACCCCAATAATATAATAAAATTGAATTAATTTATGGAACTTTAAATTAAATAAAAGATTTCGGTTTTCGTTATTCAAGATTCAATGAGCTTCTTAAATTCGGTAGTCAATCAACTTTCAGGTAAAAATGTGATTTTAGGAAAATTTAAGTTAGGTTGAAATAGAATTAAAAATTATTATGACTTTATTCTTATATATATAGTTAAGGGAATTAAGAACCCCTAACGGGCATAAATATTTAAATCGTTTTTAAAGTAATTAACGGGCGTAACCCCCTTGATCAGTTCCCCCACGTCACCGGGGAAAGCCCACCGCCCATGACTTTATTTTTAAAATTTTTCTAAGATAAAAAAATTAAAGAAATCTCTAAACCTCAATAAAACATTAATTAAACAAATTTTACTTATTTTTGTTCCTGTCACAAAAGTTAATAAATGAGTAATAGTCAAGAGAGGAAACTACTATAACTTTTTAAAAAGCTTTCCATTGATACCCGTTTTTAATTAATTCTAATTAAATATTTTTTAAATTTTTAAAAATTAAAAAATAAATAAGTCATTAAAATAAATTTAGTGAACAGAAATATTAAACCCAAAAAGTTCAACTGTGGAAGTCTTGCTAACTATTTATTATTTAATTTCTATTATTTTTTTATAATTTAGCAATATTATAAGAAAGATATAATAAATTGTATATAATTAATTTCTATTTAATAGACTCAAATGCGAAATTACTCAAAAATAATAACATGATCCATCCAATTCGCAGTTTCATTTAGACTCTAATGTATAAATGCAGTCACTGAGAAACCAGCGGGCACTATACTCCCCGTTTTTGGGTTTAAAAAGATGAGAAATTTAGGAGTTCCCAGCTGTTCCTCATCGCATTTCTAAGTTTCAAGATGTGAAACATCAATTTTTTGATTGACCCTCAAAACCCCTTCGCCACTAAGCCACTTCAGTTTGGAGTAGCCCCCAAAATCTTCCATAGATAGTTTTCCCTTTTCTCAAAAATTTTTCCGTAACTGTAGCAAAAAATCTATCGTTGAAAAGGCCCTAAAGTACAAAAAATTTTGGGTTTGAGTGAAGCGCGTTAAGATTCACTAAGCCCTTTTATTTTTAATTAAACTGAAATATATTTTAAATGCTCAGGGGTTTTTAGGGATAGCCGGGAAATTTGTATTTTGCTGACAAAACTTTTTCACAACAACACCTTTTATGAAAAAGAGTTGGGGTCAAGAAGCACGATTTAAAATAGAAGTTTACGAGAGAAAATAAATATAACTACAAGTGCGTTACTTGCAGGGAAACAGCGAAGAATCAGGGTTAGAAGCTTATGTCCTTAAAACCTCGTTTTATCAAGCGGGGCAGTATGTTGCGTTCCTTTTAAAAAGCTCAGAGAGAAGATCCCAGACGGGAGATCTTTTTTTCTCGTTGACAACCTCAGCGACACAAGACAAAGGGAAACGAAGAAGGCATTTCGCTGAGTTGAAAAATCACTCCTGTTTTTAATGTTCCATACTCGCCAGAGTTCAACGGGATTTAGTTTTACTGGAACTTAGTTAAGGGACACTATAAGAACTGCTGCTCTATCACTTTAAAGCATGATTAACTTAACCCATAAAGGATTTAAAAAGTGAGTAGTTGGGAAGAGAGTGGGAAAAAAGAAAAAAACAAAGTGCGAGATAAAAAGAGTGAATATTTTGGAAAAATATTTAAGCCCCTTTAAATTAATGAAATTAAATCCCTTTTTCTTTTTGGGAAAAAGGATTCTTAAGAGGTTTCCCTTTCCCCTCTTCTGTTGGGGGCCCGAGGGCCTAGCTTCCCCCATTTTTCAACCTCCCCCCACTAGTCAAACCTCGTCCCCCCCTAAGTTTGTATAAATGATAGGGCGCTTTTCTAACCTCGATGCGTATTTTTCTTCCGTGCTCTAAAAACCTTTTCTCTCTCCTTCATTAAGTAGATGCCAGTGCCCGGTTTTTTCTACAATTAAACCTAAAACTTACTAAAAAAAGGAAACTTCTGAAGCGCTCAAACCCTTCGTCGGGTGATAAAATTCCCTTGGGTTTTTTGGGGGCGTTCCCCCCTCTATTAGGAAACCCCTTCCTTGGGGCATCTTTTAATGATCTCTTTGAGGGCTCTGCACGTACAGAAACAAGGACGCCAAAGAAAAAACCCTTTTGTTCTGGCAATTTGAGAGTTGTTTCCCTTTTTGGGGAAAAAAAAAGGCAACCTCCGGGTTCCCCTCCATCTCATTTCAATTAGTGGCTAGATTCAGGAAAATGATGAAATAAATTTGCAACAAGACATTTTAAGAAAGACAAATATCAGAACCTTTTTTAAAAATTAGTAAACAAATAATAATTTAAACAAACCCATGAAACCCAACACTCAGTTTTTAGATAGAGGAACACTTTAAAAGGGATAAAATTTCAGAGAAAATGAGACAGACTTTAAGGTCACCTTCCCAGAAGACTTTTTGATTGCCTGTTTAGGTTTTAAAAATTTTGCATGATTTTAAGTATTAATAAAGAAATTAATTATACACAACTTATTTTCACTTTCTTATCATATTATGAGGTTTTGAATGGGGTTTTCGATAGAAAATACTCCTCCAATAAACGCAGTATTGTTGATAAGCTAAACACTAGTAGCATACATGTCGCCACTTTCAATTGATAGAACTCCTCCTTAGTATGCAAAGTTATTTATATAGTGTGATTCATAAAGCCAAATAGAATAAGGGATATATTCCTCAAGTGTAATTTTTTAGATCATGATAAAAAAAATATTTTAGGCGATAATTTTTTTTAAAAAAAAAATTAAAAATTTAAAAAAAAAATGTTTAAATTTTAATTTAAATTTAAATTTTTTATTTTTAAATTTTAAATTTTTAAAATAACTTCTATCAAGATAAATATCATTTGAAATGTATGAGTTGGAAGAAAATAT
>JAJKFJ010022766.1:0-65484 GCA_027382625.1 Tetmemena sp. SeJ-2015 | reverse complement strand
TTCAGTTTATCTGAATAGGGGAAGCATTTAAAAGGTATAAAATTAGAGAATATGAGAAGACTCAAGGTCCCCTTTCCAGAAGACTTTAGATTGCCTGTTGGGTTAAAATTTAGATTATTATAATTTTAATAAAGAAATTAATTATACTAAATTTTTTCACTTTCTTATCATATTATGGGGTTTTGACACTTGGAGGTAGTGGCATTGGTGCAGTCCTGGAATCAGTACCTTCCTTCTCCATACTTTGTGCCGACTCGCAGCCTTAGCCAGTGATCGTCCATTAGTATTGGACTTTAATATTTAAAAATAATAATTCACACCCCTCTCACCCTAATTATATATCTCTTTCACATTTCTGAGAGTGGAAGATTAGACTATTGGAATACCCCGTAGGCAATAATTATATTGATGCGCAATCTATTCCCAATTTTAATTGTATTTTCCCATTTATTCGAATAGTCTAATAGTCTAAACTCTAAAAAGATCAAAATGAAGTTTGGTTTAATTTAATAGAGTGTACTTTAATTTAATTAATTTCTGGTTTCAAATAATTTCCACCTAGAATAGAGAATTTCTTCAAACTGCCACGCATTAGACCTCTACAGATCAGCTCAAGAATGAAATAAATTTACTTTTTGCCAACCCTCGATTACTAATTCGTATTCATCTTATATTGCTCTGATATAATATTTAAAAGAAAAAAAAATTACTTAGAAATTTAAAATTATTTGTATAAATTTATCTTTTTTTAATTTTTAAAATTTTGGGGGGGGGCCCTTTTCCCTCTTTTATCCACTTTTTTTATAAAAATATGAAAATCAATCTAGCTTAAAATCAGCAAAAAAAACAATTCCTTAGCCCAAATTAAATCAAAAGTGTCTAACCTGCTATATTCTTTTATTTTTAAAAAAATCTTAAAGTTTTGCATGTAGAAGAGAGAAAAATTTAAATTTTAAAAAATTTTAATTAAAAAAAAAATTTTTTAATTTATCAAGTTTAATAAAAAATTTTTAAAAAAATTTAAAATTTTTGTCAAGTCTAAATTTTAACAACTCTTTAAGTTTTTAAAAAGAAATTCAAATCTTTTTAAATTTAAAACTTAAATTAAAGTTAATTAAAACTAAATTATTAAGGGTTTAAAAATTTCTTTTAAATAAAAATTTTTTACAATTTTTTTAAAAAATAAAATTTTTTATAAGTTCTCCAAAATTCTTAAATTGGAGAATATGAAAGGTAAAAATTTTTTTGGGTTTGAATTTGGAAAAAAAATTGTATTTTTTGGGGTGATTTTAGGCTTATATATTTTTTTTTTTTTACGAAAAAAGTATAAAAACCCCCCATAATTTTTTTAGCTGTCTATTTTATAAAAATTCTATCTTGAAAATTCAAATAAAAAAATATTTTTTTTAAATTATAAAAAAATAATCTTTAAGTTTTGATAAATAAAAGGAGGGGAGCCGTGGTTCCAGGGGGTAACAGTGGGTCTAGGATGAGTCACTGCAGTTCCAGGGGGTAGCCAGGGTTCCATCTACTCATTTAACTATCTATGGAAGATCTTCGCGCGCTACTCCAAACTGAAGTGCGCTTAGTGGCGAAGAGTTTGAGGATCAATCAAATAATTGATGTGCACATCTTGAAACTTAGAAGTGCGATGAGGAACAGCTGCAACTCCTAACTTTCTCATCTGCAAAGCAACTTTCAAATGCGAGAGTATAGTTTGGCACTCTGAACATTTTTGCGATGAAGTTGATGTTGAGAACTGGCTATTACTACTGATAAGGGTGACTACATCCATACCTTAGAGTCAAAATGAAACTGAGATAGGATGTGTAATTATTTTTGAGCAATTCTCGTTTGACGAGCATGATTATAAGTATTAATAAAGAAAATAATTATACACAACTTATTTTCACTTTCTAATCATACTATCATGTTTTTAATGTCATCTACATAGAACACTTTACATTGCTTTTTTAAGGTTAAATTATAGCATTATTCTAACTATTGATATAGTATTTAATTATCTTTCACTTTCACTAGCATTTTCTTTTCCTTTTTTGATGGTTTCGTTTGCTCATTTAATCCAATTGAAATTAAAATAAACTACTCATGCTTAAAAAAGCATTCGAAGAGTATTAAAGTGGTACTGATAAGAGCTAAGAATAAGTAAGTATCCTTAATTAAAGCATTGGCTCCACTCTAAAGACTATCCAAGAATATGATAACACTGACCTTTGAAGACTTGATATTGTTCATTAACATAAAGATATAATATTCAAATGATGAAGCATTCTATTCTCTATTTAAATATACACACAAAAATTTTATTTTAATTTTTTGTAAAGAATTTTTTTTATAATGCAAGTCTCTTGATATTTATAAATGAGGAACTATGATATATCTCTAAGCATTATAAAAAGATAAAACCATAAAACTGAACCAAAAAAATAAATAGAAAAATTTGAATAAAAGAAATATTAATTTGCTCATTAAGCATATAATACTAATTAAATTTAGATTGTTTTATTTTAAATATAAATTCAAATTTAAGCAAAAAGAAAATGAATAGACCTTCTTTAAAAGAAACAATAGCTAGCTAATAAAAAGAACTCAAATACTCAATTAATTCTTTAATATATTTTAACTTTACTTGTTTTTAAGAATTTAAACTTTCTGAATTGATAAATATTTAAAGAGGCTTGAGTTAGATACCTATAATGAGATAAAATTAGAAGTTTATTTCAGCTAGATAGATTTACAAATTTATTTTATAAAAAAATCATCTCGCTATTAAATTTCAACAACAAAAAAGGAATCCCCATCTAAGAAAAAAAGTTTAGACCCATTTTATATTATAAATGATATTAAAATTAGGTTCATGAGGAGTTTAAATTACAAAAATTATTTTTAGTGCTTAAAAAGAGATAATCAAACGAGAGAAAGAAAAAATATAAAATTTTGCAAAATAATATTATTTGAAAATTCAATAAAAATTAAATTCAATATTTTATAAATTTGTATTCATTTAAACATGAAAAGAGTTATTTTTTCAGATTTAAATTTAATATAGAATATAGTAGGAATTTTAATTAAAACCGTTGATTGGTTAATATAAAGGAAGAGTTGCAACTTTGTAGCAGTTTAAATAGCAGATTCACACCTGATGTCCAGCTTTTTCGATAAACAATAAAAAAATATGAGTTTCTTCTTAAATCATTACATTAGTCCCTCTCAGAAGTGAGATATGATATGCTCAATCAAATGAAATTTCGATATCTTTGAATTCTTATCTTGTGTAGCTATTAACTCTTTAGTGAGCGCTCCAACACAAAAAATTGCAAGGATAAAACGTTCTTAGAATTTTATGCTAAATAGGATGGTGTAATTATTATTTAAATTAGACACATTTCAACTGTCACTGATTTATTCCATTTTAATTTAATATATAATTTAATTCTCTTTTTATTAAATTCTCAGCAATATTATTATTAATCTGAAAATATTTTTAAACTTTCATAAAATGCAAATATTTCATTTTTAAATACTCTACAGATTCATTAAAATCTTAAGAAAGGAGTTGTAACACGAATACTATAAATCCTTAGAAAAATATCTTGATACATTATTTATATAAATTAATTAAACTGTTTCAAATATTCTTTAAATAATTTAATAATTAAAAACTCTTTGCTTTTTGAAGAATTTAAATTACATTTCTGAAAATAGTAATCAAATTGAAGTTTTGAGTACTCATCAATCTAGTTTATATTTACAATTTTCTGTATTAAGGTTCAATACTGTAAAATTCAAGAATTGAGTCAAAAACTAAATGAAATACATTTCAGGCTTTAATTGTTCTTATATCTGTTTGAATAAATTATAGATTTTTTAAATTTTTAATGGAGTGCAGAGACCAGTACAAGATACTAAGATGAGTGAATTTGCAAGAGCAAGTATTGAGAGCCACATTAGATGATTAAACTTGGGTCAGACTTCAATCCTATAAATATCTTGGCAACTATTGGGAAAAGAGAAGAAACATCTTCACACATTCAGACAAGCAGGAGGAGATAATTCAATACTAATATAGAAACGAGTGAGCTACTATACTTGAGCTGAGGGATATTGAGTGAAATCGTAATGGAGCTCTTCGACCAACTGCCTCATAGATCCCACCAAGGCTTTCAAGAAACAACTCAAGTAACTCTGATGTAGTTCAGGTAAAGAGACAAACTACTCAAGAAGAAATATGAATGGCTGAGAGAAATAAACTATTGTGGTCACGGAATTAGTTATGCTTTCTTGTCCCAAGTTCTAACTAGGGAGGCTTAACTTCCAAAAGAAGGAAGAGAACGTTGGAAGAAGAGGCCTTCAGAGAAAAGAAACTAAAAGAATATCTGAGAGAAATAGCTTATGATCAAGAACTTCCAAGAAGGAAACCTACTCAAAGTCAAATCTAAAATGGAAAATAATAACAAAAAGAAAAAGAATAAGAACAAAAAGAAGAGACAGGAGAAAGAAGTTAAAATTACATATATAAGGAAATTCGCCATTTTAAAACAGAATTTGAAATAAACTTGTAATATTAATTCCAAATATTTAATAATCTGCATTTATTCTTTGTAGCCTTCTAACAGGCACTAACTCTACTTTAATTTAAAAATCATTCTAAAATTAAATATCAGTCATCTCGTTCGTCAAACAAGGAATCAATCTCTGCATTATTTTTGTAATTCACGTTGAAAACATCAATAATAAATTAGAAAAAAGTCAAATGACTAATTTAAATAAAATTTTTGACTATCAATTTAATTTCTAATTTTATTTTGAATTGTCTTTTCGTGATATAATTTTTAGCAGGCCAAAATAAAGTAAACCTTTTCTCCTATTTATTATAAATAAAAATCAAAATATATTTTATTCTTGTTTAGATGAATAGAGTGTCATCTTTTGAGGAAATTTAAACGAATTCTTAAGATCTCAATAAGTAAATGCTGCCCAAAAATATTCGAAATTTATCAACCTAAAAAACAAAAGCCCTCAAATATGAGCCAAACAAAATTCCTAAGAGCAACCCTAAGCTGATAAAACTTGAAAAAATAAAATTCGTAAGCGATCAACCTCATTTCAGTTCCAGATCTGGAAGAAATATCCCCTCACTTAATCAGTTCGAGCAGTTTATAAATTAATATTTTGTATTGTTATTATGTTCAACTAGTAAGCCATTTCTTCCTCTAAGAAAAAAGAACAGCAGGATAATTCTTGTTTTACGAGCGATATGAGTAGCATAATAGCTAAAGAAAATGCATCAATCTTCATTTCTTATGATAAAAATCTTTAGAATTAATTGAACACAGGACAGCAGTCTAATATAGCAGGAATGAGTTTATTTATGTTTGTTTTAATTATAATTAATCAACGATAACATATCGATTATTTTATTTAGATTGAGCACGATGTTAAAATGATTCAAAATTTTGAACAAACTCTTGATCAAATCTTAATAAATATATTTATTAAATGATCAAGATAAGACCATCTTGGAAAACATTAATCCTTTCATTTAAAATAAAAATATACCTTCTTAAACAACAAAATATCAGCAAACTAACTCAATAAAGACCTTAGAAGAACTTTAAGAAAATTATTTGGTCGCTGAATAAGTTAAGTCCAGATGCCACAAAGCTTTATTTAGCGCTAAAAAGTCTGAAATTGATTAAACAATGCCAGGATTTATTTTTGGCATATTAAAATATATTTTTTAAAATTAATCTAATTTTGTTTTTATATTTCACGTTCTTAAATTATATTTTAACTAAATACCTCTCATATAAAATATTAAGATTTATGGATAAAAAAAAGAATGTGTCAAAATCAAATAAATCTTCTTTAAATTAATTCTGAAAAATATGAATATATTTCATAATCTATTATTTAATTGGAAAAATATTTTTTTCATAAATAATTTTAGATATTTTAATTGATTTATGAATTATTCAAATAAGGTTGGTTTACAAATTATAGTGAAGAATTTAACACAAAATAATTCATTAAATAAAATAATAGTTCAATTTAAAAATAGGGAAATAATAGTTAGAACAATAAGTAAGATTTAAATTATGTAGAACGAAATATAGAGCATGTATTTTTATATTTGTTATACTCATTTAGTAGAAAGAAGTTTAAAAGATAAGCAGATGTCTCCGATATGAAAACCATAGAATTTAAAGGAACGCTACTTAAATTTTATATCTTGAGAATAATGAGAAAAGAAAAGGTTTCTCTGTTTTTACTATGAAATTACCTTTAATCATAAAATTCATGCTAAATGACGTTTTTTTTTAGAATAGGGATTTTTTGATAGTTTGAAAAATCTTACCAGAAGAAATAATATTTTAATTTAATTTTAAAATGGTGACTACAGACACAGAAAGGATAAATCACCGTGAAATTTTTGAAATTGATTTGTAACATTAGGTAATTATTATCTAAGTTAGTAAGAAAGATTAATTAAAATTATCACCTATTTTAGTCCTATCTATTATAACTCAACTTGATTGTAAAAATATTGCCTCTAAATTCATCTACAATTTATTTTATCCAATTTTAGTTTAAGATAATATGAATAAAAGCCATTTAGGTTTATTTATAAAAGTTTTAATCTAAAAATATGATAAGTTCATGCGAATTCATAAACACTAAATTTTAAATTTCTAATTAATTAAAAGAAAATAACAAATTTTAGCTTTTTAAGGGGGGTGGGTCCGGCACCGCACGTGCGGTCGGGGGACCGACTTTTGCCCAGCCCGACATCTTCCCCAGTTTTTGCCCAGAACGCAAATATTTTGCCAAAGACCGACATATTTTCCCCAAAACCCGACACATTTGCCCAGGACCGCACACCCCAAAAACCCAATTGCCCAGACCGCCATCCCAAACCCCAGTTTGGCCCAAAACCGACACATTTTTTGCCAGAAGAAATTTAAGCTTTGATGATTATTTCTAATGGGGACTTTAATTATGAATATTTAAAGAATTTGGAAGTCTATAATTTTTTATCTAAATAAAGACTCTATTAGCTACTCCCTATATTTCCATTGTTTTCTTCAAATGAAGATAGTTTTTTTAAACATCTGATCATTTTTTTAAGGCTTCATTCCCCACCCCTTTTTTAAATCTTCTATTCGGGGGGCACTGTAAGCCCTATGCACTGCCAGGGCTTCAATAATCCCTCTTTTTTTTGGGGTCTTTTAAGTTTTACTGCTCAATTTTCTAGCCGCCTAATAGGCGCTTAAATAAATCGTTTAGTTTTCCTAGCACCTGGGTTTTGGGTTTGGGGGGTGATTTTGGGAAAAGTATATTGAACTAAATTTTAATTATCGTGCTTATTTTCTCTTCCATCTATATAGCTACCCTCCGAACTGTTGTGCAAGCTATGAAAACAAAAGGTATTTTCAAAAGCGACATTTTAAAGCCATAAAAACCTCTCCCCAAAAGAATGAGCACCCCATTGTCCCACTTTTAGAATAAGCTAGAGATTCTTTTCCCAAAATATGCTAGTTCCCAATACAAAGGGAAAACCGTTTCTTCTGTAGTTTAAATTTTATCGGACTCTTTTGTGTCTGGGGGAATATGATAAAGGGGAAAAAGGGATGCTCGCTTACTAGTGGTTCTTTAATTTTCTCTAATTTTTTTAAAAAGGCTGATTCCCAAAACCTCTTTTTTTCCCCTTTTACCCTTGGATTTAATTCAAACTGATTAACAAAGAAAAGTCTCTTGGACTTTATAAAAGCTTAAGAAAGCACTCTGCTGATTCCAATCTTACTCGTTGCACTAAGTAGATAAGTCTTTAAATCTGCAAAGTCCCAGAGTACGTATAATTTGCCGTCATAGTGATGCCAGGGGTGAGAATTAAAGATTGCATCAAATTCATCTACGATAAGGATATCATGATCTTGACGTAGCTAGAAATAGTTAGCTATGGTAAAGATCTAGAAGATGACTGGGGACTGCAAGTACCTTCGCATCTAAGTTCTCAGGATTTCGTCGAGCACCACGAATGCAAACTGTTTACCCTTCTCAATCCAGTAGAAGTCGATCAATCCTATTATCCACGTCTTTCCAGAATCAGTGGGCATTTGTATCTATATGCATTACTATGACAAGTTAAAACCCCACCCCATAGTTATTTAGAGTGGTTTTAAAAGGGCGGACAGGATTCCCCCATTCTTAACGAGAGGTTTTGCATTAACTCTATGGATACAAGGCTCTCTGGTTTGAGGCTTCTGACTTATTCATTGTAGATCTCATTTAATCTCTTTTTTAAATTCTCCTCGCCAACTTTCTTAAGACCCCCAATTTAATTTTTTAAACCAACTCTCTTAGCCAAGTGGCCTATACGCCTATCATTACTTCAATTATATCTTCCGTGGATACACTCTGTACCCCTTCTCAAAAGCAACTAGTCTCTCGAGTTACAGTTTGATACTGTTTCGTTATCTAAGGAGTTCAAGAATACATTTCCTTTGGGAGAATAGTGAAACTAGCTCGAGAGTACGTTCTCTAGGATCCTGCGAAATCTGAACTCTTCCAAGAATTTTAATTAAGCCTTCTCTTAGATAATGAGTTAGTTTTACTAGCATCTCAAGCTCAGCTGGAAAGAGAAAATTGCTCAGCTGGTAGAGAATGTACTCCATCTCAGCCTCATTAAATCGATCTGCGTGAGATATTCCCCAAGATTTTCAAGTAGGGAATCTTTCTTCTCGTAAGGCTTGAGTTTCTCAGGATAAAGTGTTAAAAGCAAGTCAAGGTGCCTTATTGGTAATTCTTATCTGAATATGCGTTATGTCTTGTGAGAGAATCGAGCATTGGAATGAGAGTATGCGATCCTAATTTTTGGAGCTCTGATAAGTCCACAGGCTTGACAATGAAAGGTGCTAGTGTGATGGCTAGGGTACCTCACTCCTTGCAAAGAGCCTGGAGTCATTAGCTGGCTGAGCAGTGAGATTCTATTGCTTAAAGAGGTTTCAAATTTTAGAATCTCTTAAGCAATCCAACAGTGTCGCGCCTTTTAAACAATTTCAATATCTCTTGAGATGATTTAGGAAGACCCAAAAATTTAAATTTTATTAAGGGGAAACCCCTCTTGGGTTTTTATTTCACAAAGGAAATTCCGTTAAAAAGGGTAAAAAAGGTAAAAATTTTTAAGGTTGGAAGGAAAAATTTTAAAAAGGGAAATTTTTTAATTTTTTGGTTTTTAAAAATTTTTTTAAAACAAGATTTTAAAAATTTTTTGAAAAAAAAAAGGTTCAAAAAAGGCCCCCCAAAAATTTTATCTTTAATTTTTTTGCCCTTTAAATATTCAATAATCAAATTATTTTTCAACAACAAAACTTACTATATTCTTCTTAAGTAAATAAATTCGAAGAAATATTTAACCAAGTTGGAGAGGGCATAAAAAACTGCAAAATTTAAAAACATTGAAGTTCAAATTTTACTTAATCATAAATTTTTTTGTATATTTTAAAAATTTTTGGGAAATTTTTTTAAAATTAATTTTTGTTTAAAAGGAAAAGGGAAAACAAAAAAATTATAAGGAAATTTTTTGGGAAAAAATTTTTAATTTTTTTGGGTTTTTTGGAAATTTTTTAAATATGAAATTTTTAAATTAAAATTTAAAAAAAGGGATGATTAAAAGTACCCCCCAAAAAAAAAATTTTAAAATTAAGAAATAAAGTAAAAATTAAAGTGCTGTCTAGGCAAAATGGTTTTCGGTTGGGAATCTGGGGTTTTTTATGTGCGGTTGGGCAATTTTTGGGGTGTTGGGTTTTGGGCGGGGTGTGCGGTCTGGGCAAAAATATGTGCGGTCTGGGGAATCTGGGGGAAAGTATGTGGGGGTCTGGGCAAATAGTGCGGTCCCCAGACCGCACTGCGGTGCCGGACCCACCCCCCCTTTTTAATATATAAGGATTCACCAGTAAAGCATTTAGAAAGTTCCCTAACAAATAAATATTTCAATCCATCTAAAGCTCAATATCTGAGAAAAACAATTTCCAATAATAACCTTTCAGGAATTAAGATTGATAAACTAGCAAATTAGCAATTAAGGAGTAACCCCGCATGGCATAACAATTTCATAATAGGAGTATCCTGTTCCACTAAACACTTCTCAATCCATGAATGAAATTAATTAATTAGTGATAACGACCGCTCTCATTAGGATAAGAAAAAGTTTTTGTGAAGCTTGGCAAACCTACCCCTCTTTGGGAATCTCTTTGAGATCTGCTACCTTTGCTACCGTATAAAAAAATATTTCTGGCGTTGGTCAGACATGGCAGTAAGAAGATTTTCAACTGATTAACCTAAATTTGCAAGACTAGCCTGGCTCTTTGGAGATAGGCCGAATTCTAAATAAAGTATTCAGGCTTAACATAGTAAGTCAGGTACACTTCTTAAGCATAATCTTAGCCTAGTGAGCCGGATTCTTTTGGCAATTTTAACAGCAACCTTTTCTCCTTATTAGAGTCACATAATTCCTTTAATGAGTGGTCACAAATCCTAGTTCAACGAATTCACAGATTGGGGGAGTACAGATCTAACATTTCTCAGTGATCAATACAATCCACGCACCGCTTGTGTTAAGATACACTACTCATTCACCAGAGGATTACTAAAATATAATTATACTAAAAGAGTCCAACTCTCTCGCTTGCACTTTGGTGTTTGGTTTGGGACTGTAGATCCTATTATTTGGTAACTTTCTAAATTAATAATATTGATAAACTAATAATCATGATGCTTTTTTATAAAATGAGAATATCTTTGAGTAAGATTTCATGAGTAAATTAATGTTTTTATCTTAAAATATTTTGGAAAGCTAATTTATTTTACATACAGACTGGATTTTAATCCTTTGACTTAAGAAACAGATGTCTGTAATACAGCTAGGTCAAATTATTTCCTTAATACATAATAACACAATCAAGGTTAAGATTTCGCTATTCGAAATATATATTTTTATTTGAGAATATTTTAGCTTATATATTTTAAGAATACGAATAAGGTTATTTCAAAATATAACTTAAAATCCCTTGATTACACTACTGAAAATAGCGATAGATCTTAAAATGTAAAGCAAAAAAGAAAAGTGAGATTTCAGTCTAGTCCAGAGATAATATTAATTATTTATAATCAACATTTATCTTCAAGCTCTATATAAATCTGAATCTGACTATTAAGACTTAGATGAAATTGAGTAAAAATTCCGAAAATACTTCAAAAGAAACGACCACAATGATGATTAAAGCATGGACTGAGACAAGGATACGAATCTAGAATTGTTGACATGAAAGAATCTGATATTTGGAATTTAGTTTATAATCAAGTTGGATTGCTTTATCATCAAGAGCTTAATGATATCTCAATTAAAATACAAATGATTCAATCATGCATTTAATTATGAGAAACTTTGAATTCTTTTTCTTTAAAGATGTAATATTTACCATATTTTAATAAATCTAAATCGAGATATCTTACAGTCAGCCCCAATTTTAATTATTGGCTTGAAACTCAACTTTAACTAAATGAAAACTGATTTAGTCATTACTTTATTTTTAGAGATCGATATCAAATATTATAAATACTAGTAGGAAAGTAAGCCATTTTATAATAAATGAATTAAAATTACAGTTTATAAAATAAAGTGTTTATAGTATCACTTTGGCTTCATAAAAATACCAAATTTTAGGATGAAAGACTCTTTTATAACCAAGTATTACAAAAGGAGAGAAAATTTTTTAGAAAAAAATGGGAATGAACGAATGAATAGCATCAAATTATTTAATTCCATTTCTTAAATATAAAAATGTTTGCTTTATTGAATTAGAAGACTAGATGTAATTTTAGAGAGAGAATTTGGAGTAGTGAGGCGACTATAAATAATAGAAGAAGATGCATTTGAAGAGAGTTCTTAAACTTATGAGCATCTACAGATAATTATGAATTAAAACTAGTAGCTTTAATAAGAAATTTTAGATATAGAGAAGAAGTCCAAGATATATAAATATCAGTCAGAGCAGACCTCTTTGTATGCAGATGAATACATTTTTATTTTTGAATCAAATTAAAACCAAGCTGATGCAAAAGGCAAAAATAAAAGTATCGCTTAAAATTTTATGGTTGGTCTAAATATTTATAAATATTTAATTTTTTAAAGCAGATAAATCTTAGGTGTAAACATATAAAATGTTTAAAAAATTAGCTTGGACTTTAAATATCATAAGCAACAAAATTATTCGTATTGTAAAATATTAAAATAAAAATGAAGAATCTCATTTTGGTATTCATAATTTTAGATTGAGGAAAATATAAAAAATAAATATCATTAATAATTTAGCAACCATATAATAAAACACCTCATTTATAATTATTTAATTAAATTGAAATGCCTTAATATAGTAGAAGACTTTGAAAATATGTGGCATGAATTAGAAAAATAAAAATTAGATCTAGATAAAAAATATAGAGTTGAGCTTCCTCCTCTAGAATAGTCATTTAGTAATTTAAGTGAGCAATCTAAGGAACAATCTTAAAATGCTTAATAGCCAAAATATTTTATTTTATTTATGAGAAAGAATGGGAAAGAAAGTGGAACTAGATAATAAGAGAGGAAAAGAGAAAAATTAATTTTAGTTTAATTTTAAATTAAGAAAGTTAAAATAAAGTGCCATTTACGTGGTACCAAAGTCATTTCCGCAATAGAAAGGAAGATTTTTCGGTCATTACTAAATATCCTTGCTCTTTTTGTTTATTACTAAAGAAGAGATCTAGTTTATTAATCAATAAAATTCGTCTGTAGAACGACTATAGCTCTTAAATGAAGGATCAGGGCTGTAAAAAGCTCTGAAGCTATGCGAGAGAGAAGTTACACCCTCAATTTGAAGTCCTGGCCTTAGATTAATGATTTCCTTCTCTTTGGATAGTAGGGCCCATAAGAAGTAATTATCGAGATCAAAATTACCAAGGGAACTCAGGATATGTTGTAAATTTTATGTTTTATTGGCACTGATTTAGTTTCTTCTGCAGAAAAAGAATTTTAGGATATACCACTGGCATTTTCCAGACTGGGAATCTGAAGGTGTCACCTATACTACCAGGAGGATTAGGTAATTTTTCCGTCTCTAAAACTAAACAGCAGCTACAGAGGTTTTTAGGACTTCACGCTATCCATTGAGAGTAAAAAACTCAGAATGGTTGAGAATGGGGGTGCTAATTTGTTTGAGCACAGCGAATTCCTGTGTCCTAACAGATAAGGTTATTCTAGTTATGCACGTGCTTTATTTATACCCTTAAATTATTTTTACTTAATTTGGTTTGAATTCTTTAATTTAATTATTTTTAAATTGATGGGGAGACAAGCTTCATGGACATAAATGACAGTTTCTCTGAAAAATTTTAAGGCCTTGTCTAAAATTTTGATGAAAATAAACTAAATGACTAAATGGTTTTTTTAATTTATGCATAATCAGAGCAATGTGTCTTTAAATGAAGATCTGAAAAAGCATAAAAGCACTCGCCAAATTTAAAGTAGACGAGAGAGAGATAATTTAGAAAGCTTAGAATCAAATCATGATTTTGAATATAAATAGAACAGCAATTTGGAAAATAAAATATACCCTCAACAAGTAAAAGTATCATAGAGTACAAAAGTAAAAGAAAATGTTGTAGAAGATAAAGAAAACTTATCGCATAATTTGCCTCACACAGAGTATGGTTTAAAGAAGAATCTAAAAGAGTTTGAGCTGCAATATGCTAAGTATGAATTGAAATTGAAACTTATTGAGGATGAGTTGACAGACAACAATTAAATCAGTAAAAGAATTGAATAAGAGCAACTTCATACTTAAAGGAAAAGCACTTAGGTGATTAAAACTCAAAAAGAAAGAGAGAATTCTAATCAACTACAAAGTCAATTTATTAAAAGTCCAAAGCAAGGTACTAACAAAATAATAACTTTTGATGAAAAAACTGAAAAGTAATAGGAAACACCTTAATTCAGAAAAATTATGAGCACTAATTCACTTTCGCCATGTGAAGTAAATTCAAAATTTTTTTTAATCATATTAAATAAACTATAATAAAAAATATAATTACTTCAAATCGTTTATTATACAAATTTTCAGACTTGTATTTAAAATCAGAATAATGAGGGAAAGTATGCTCTAAATATACTCTAATCATCGGTCGAATAAAGTTAGGAATTTAATTCATTGGCGGTGGGTATCCAAAAACTTATTGAGTTTGATTATGGTTCCTACATTTAAAACATAAATTTAATGATATTTATGTTTATTAAGAAAGGCCGCCTCAGCAAATGCAAAAAGTTTTCTTGATGAGAAAAAGAATGTCTTGATCCGCTTTGATTAGGCACTCACTTATTTTTTGAATTCTTTCAGAAAGATCCAGTTAAATTCTAAAGAGTCCTTCAAATACATTTGCTTTGCTTAATCAATTGATGGAAGAGTTTTCATTATAATTGAATAAGGGAAGTATTGTTTGATAAAGTTTTGAATTTCTGACGTGTAGGAGCTTCTCATAGGATTTTTCAATAAAATATTTGATGGTAACTCATCCAACTCAACTCCTATATTATTCAAATCTGATCATTTAAAATATGAGCTAATTTAATAGAATTTGGGTAAAGTTGTTAACTGAGCTATGTATATTCCAGGAATACAGAAAATATAATAACAATATGGCCCAATATACTTACTTCATCAGAGATTCCTCTGTTTTAAAAACATTGTCGGAAGCATATGAAACTGAGGAGGCTTCTAAATTTTTGAAAGTTATACTTCTAAATGCGTTAGGAATTTCATCCCAGGACGATTGTAGTAAAAAAATATTTATATATAATATTTAAATGAAAAATAAGCTACCAGTAAGTGTAGGGATCAATTGAACCCCATAATATGATAAGAAAGTGAAAATAAGTTGTGTATAATTAATTTCTTTATTATATTTTATAATCATGCGAGTCAAACGCGAAATTACTCAAAAATAACTGCATGATCCATCCTATCTCAGTTTCATTTTGACTCTAAGGTATGGATGTAGTCACTTTATCAGTAGTAATAGCCATTCTCAACATCAACTCCATCGCAAAAATGTTGAGAGTGCCAGCGACTATACTCTCGCATTTAAAAGTTGCTTTGCAGATGAGAAAGTTAGGAGTGCAGCTGTTCCTCATCGCACTTCTAAGTTCAAGATGTGCACATCAATTATTTGATTGATCCTCAAACTTTTTCGCCACAAGCGCACTTCAGTTTGGAGTAGAAGATCTTCCATAGATAGTTTCCTTATCTCAGATCTCTCCGTAGACTGTAGCAAACATCTATCGTTGAAATGGCATAACGTACAAAACTGTGAAACGAGTGAAGCGCGTTAGACTTCACTAAAACCTTTTATTATAATAATCTGAAATATATTTACAAATGCTCAGGTGTGAGAGGGATAGCGTGAAGTTTGTATGTGCTGACGAAGCTGTGTTCACACACATCACCTTCATGAAGAAGAGTTAGAGTCATTTTACTTTCTCAGCTTTCAAAACTCATATGCATTAAAAATTAGCAGAGAAGAATTATCTCAGTCAATTAAATGTCCTAAGTTAAAAGAAGGCAATCAAGTGAGAATTGGCATGAACCTTATATTCTATGTGAAATAATTTATGAGTTGCTTTAATATAATCATTCTTATAAAGATTTGAATTAGGACAAATAGCTTTATGCTAAAAACAAGCATCGAATTTTAAAATTTAAGTATTCATATAAGTTGCTGAAGATATATTAGAAATAAATTTTTTTCGTAATTTATTATAAATTAAAAAGATATCCTAATTATATTATGGGATTTACTTAGAATATAAGATGTTAGAATATAATCTTAATTTTGAGTTTGACTTGAGTTGTGATTATTAGATTTAACATTAAAAGATTAAAGCAAGTTTATAATTTTATATTTTTTTTCTAGTTAAATTTAAATATCTCTAAAGCAAAAGAATTTCATGAAAATTCAAAACTAATTTGTTTATGAGTTTTATCTCACTCAACATCTTAAAAATCTACTTCAATTATCATCAACATATGACGCTTAATTGAAGTATTATAGAAGTAATTAATATTTTAAAAATTTGCGAGGAAAAATATAACTATAAGGGTAACATATATCTATAGCTATCTAAGGTTCATTAGCATGGATGCGATGAAGGAAACTTAAAAGGTTTAATCCCACAGAAAACAATAAGCAAGTGCGCCTCCCCCCCTCTCAAGCTGAAATAATGTTGAATTGCAAACAAAGAGCGCATCAAAATTCAAAATGCGATAGAAGTGAAGTTTCAAACAAGCATATATTTTTTATATACTGTGTATTTACTCTATTCATTTACTTATCTCTATAAACTCTAAGTAGAAATTTATGATTAAATTAAAATTGAAATATAAGGGGATGGAAGGGAAAAGAATTTTCCCTTATCCAAAAAAATTGGGGTCGCTCAATGTGCAATGGTGCCCCCGTGAAAAACCCCCCTCTCGAATATGCTATTTGCACTTTTGCATATCAAAAAAGTAGAGAGGAGAGGCTTGCACTAAAAAGTGGTAGTGATTTTCACTCCACCATACTTAAGTTTGCACTTGTTTGCACTTGTATCTCTATGTACACACATATCATGAGTGCGCACACTAGTGATTCATGTTTGCACATGATGTATGAATGATGTTAGCATGCATGAGCAGTGATGCATTTCGCACACGCAGAGTTTGCAGTGAAAGAGTGCGCTCTCAATCAAAGTGCGATAGAGTTCATCACTCCATTAATAATGATCGATTAAAGTTATGATCAATTATAAGTATATGATTATTAAGTTATAGCGATTATTGGTTATATCATTATTAATGGAGTGAAGTACTCTATCGCACTTTGATTGAGAGCGCACTCTTTCACTGCAAACTCTGCGTGTGCGAAATGCATCACTGCTCATGCATGCTAACATCATTCATACATCATGTGCAAACATGAATCACTAGTGTGCGCACTCATGATATGTGTGTACATAGAGATACAAGTGCAAACAAGTGCAAACTTAAGTATGTGGAGTGAAAATCACTATCGCACTTTTCAGTGCAAGCCTCTCCTCTCTACTTTTCCGATATGCAACAAGTGCGCAAGTAGCATCATTCGAGAGAGCGTTTCACGGAATACCTATCGCACATTGAGCGCACTCAAGTAAGTTACGCTGTCAAGTGGAAAATGCATTTACACTCTTCATCACTATCTTCAAGTATATAATCATCATTTCTACTTAGAGTGTATAGAGATAAGTTAGTGACATAGAGTAAATACACAGTATATAAAGAGTATATGCTTGCTAGCTCTTCACTCTCTATCGCAGTTGAAGTTTCGATGCGCGCTCTCGATGCAATTCAACATTATTCAGCGTGAGATGTGAGAGCGCACTTGCTTATTGCTTCTGTAGTGATAATGATGCATTGAGTCTCTACATTTCCTTCATCGCATCCATGCTAATGAACCTTAGATAGCTATAGATATATGTTACCCTTATAGTTATATTTTTCCTCGCAAATTTTTAAAATATTAATTAGTTCTATAATAGCTGAAATTTAAATTAATAATTTTAATTCTTTTAGTTGTACTCATTCTATATCCAACTCATTGTCGTCCTCCAAATAATAATTTTCCAGATTTTAATAAATAAAAAAATAATAAAAAATATTCTTAATAATAATAATAGTAATAAAAATACTACAAAAAATAATTTAAAAAATAGTAGAAATACAAAGCAATAAAAATACAAGGGCTGAATATCAGAGACCAGGGACAAGAGATACATATAATATATTGAAAAGTATTTAAGTTTTATTGACTATTATTCGAATTTTATTTTCATTTAAGTGTAAGATTCTAAGTCAATCTTTGTTTCCCTAAAGCAATATTCAAAACTATGATCTCTCTCTCTCTCTGCCTTCTTACTTGATGAATGAAAACTGACTTTACACTCCTTGAAGTTAGTTGAAAGAGAGTATTTTGACTATCAAATACTTTTTTTTATGAAACTACAACAGAGACCAAGGTGTGAAAGTGTTCTAAATACAACGAAGTATGAAAAAATTAAAATTAAAACAGTTACTCAAATTAGAAGGCAGACAGATACCCTAATATGAGTATTGCATAAAATAACAAAAACAACTGAGCAGCTAAGGAAGCTTGCACTCAAAAATGAGGGGATGGAATGAGAATAAAAGCCATTTAAAATTAAAAAGTATAAATATGATAAATTAATATTTATCTCTTGTATTTATTTTGCTTTCTATTTCGACTATGCTTAGACTATTTTCTTTATATTCTTAAGTAGAATTAAATTAAGATTAATTATAGATTAGGGTAAGGATTGTAAAACTAATTATATTCTTCAGTTAGATTCTCTCGTTCCATCATTAAAACCCAAATGATGTAGGAATAGATATCTATACATAATGAATATGTCAAGATAGAGCACTGAAGGAAAATGATATATAGTATGGATAGAAATAGATGAGCTACAATTTCTATTTTATAAATAGAAAGCTTTTTATCGACTCTCATGCACTTTAATCTCAGTAATAGAGCTTTTGAATAAGTTTATATTCTCCGTTCAGCCCCGATTATTGACTACTGGCAAGGAAGCCAGCTTGTCAAGTAAGTAGCCTCTGCTTTTAGTCTTTTTACTAAACTTTAGAGATGTGGCTTCAAATTAATTAATTATTGGCATGTTAAGATCCATAAATTTCCCTACAATTGTGGGATTTAATAAACTAAAATTACCGTTTCTTTATTTTTTCTAGCAATAATCTGCCGACAAGGAAAGCTTACAGTATCAAGTTTTAACACAGATGGCAAGAGCTTCGTCCTCGTTCATCCAGTCCTAACAGAAGGAGACTGAAAAGTTTTTGAAAAATCGGTGCTGAACGTATAATAATTATGAGCAAGTCCTCTTTAAAAGAAAAAACTTTGAGCTAGCTCCATACTAAATTACTCTGTACTCATATTGAAATACTTACAAATATTTATAATTAAAAAGCATTAAAATAGATTTCTCAATAAATCATTTTTTTTATTCGAATGCTAGATCAGTTCTGAAGAAATAAATGATTAAATAAATTCCAATTATTTAAGATATAGTCTCTATTAAGTTTATTCTAAAATAATAATGATATAAATATAATTAAATTTAATAAATCTGAGTTATTTTTATTACAAGGGATTAAATAATCAATGATCAACAATTTTATTCAACAAAAGCTACACCTCTCTATCCAACTTCAAAAATTATGCGGTAATTTAATTGATCCTTTTAATATATTTAAATTGGTCGCTGGCTCATCCAAGACAAGTATGTCGTGATAATAAAGAACACCGCTTCTGTCTCAACTGCAGTTTAGTTTTCTTTCAAAACTAATAATAGCAGAGGATGATGAAAGTATCATCTAGATATTGTTATCATAAAAGTTATTTCCTTTCCCAAGAGGTTAATCATATTTTTTAAGATGTCAAAAAAGTACAGAAAAACAATCGTAATTTAAATATTATTTTAATTTGCTAGAAAGATGAGCCTTTATTGATAGGGAGAGACACCTTTCTTGTTCTTGTCACTTGCTCCACGTTTATTATTTTTTAAGTTTTAAGGTTGCAGCGAAGACTGAAGAAGCTTATGTCCTTCATCCTCGCTCTATCAAGCGAGAGCAGTATGTTGCGTTCCTTAAGAAGCTCAGAGAGAAGATCACAGACGGTGAGATCGTTCTACTCGTTGACAACCTCAGCTTACACAAGACAAAGGAAGCGAAGAAGGCATACGCTGAGTTGAACATCACTCCTGTTTTTAATGTTCCATACTCGCCAGAGTTCAACGGCATTGAGTTTTACTGGAACTTAGTTAAGGTTTCAGAATACTGCCTTCTTTTAAAATATTATATAAATTAAAAAATTTAGTGTAAGGAATCTCCAAATTTCGTTATATTGGAAATAGATTTCTAAAAAATTAATATTTATAATTAGTTTTATAAAGTTGAATCTGAAATTAAATTAGTGATTTATAAATCCAATTGCTGATTAAATTTTAAATGAAAATGGAAGTAGCAGGTTAATAGCTTTTAGACAATTTGATAAAAAATGAATTCACCTTAAAGAAGTAGAGAAATTAGGACTCCTATGAAGATCTTTCCACATTATCTTTCCTTATTACCATTCGTGATATCTGTTTAGGAAATCCTTTTAATTTAGATGAAGAGGTTTAGGCGGACTAAATATTATACCATGTTAACTGTTAGTGGTATTTATCTGATAAAATTTTGCCAATTGCAGCTTCTGGCACAATTCAAGGGACTTCAAATCTGCCACCAAAAGGTTTTATATTTAAAGAATATGATAAATGCTGGACAATCTTGCAAAGAAAAATCCTCTGTTTTACTAGCAAGAGGAATTAGTATCAGGAAATTTATGAAAATAGTAAAATTTCATTATTTTCATGGCTAACAAATATCTACAAACTAATTTGTTAAATAATAAAAAATTTATATATAAAACTTATATTTAGAAGCGTATATTAAGAATTTGGGGTTAGATTGGGTAATAGCCAGAATATGCGTCTTAATATATCACTCTCTTCTAAGTAAGGCTAATAAATTATAAAATTAATTAGCTCACTAGATGCAAATAATATCTTCCCATCATCAAGTACAAATCATCTTCTTTTTCATGATTCTCAAGAGCTTCTTTGCTTATTCAATTTATAGAGAATCTTAAATTATAATAAACTATATAAACAACAATATGTTTCAATTATTCATAATAATTTTAATTCTATTATTTCAAGAATCAAATATATTTTTAAATTAATATAAGATAAAAAGATAAAGTGAGCAAAATAATACTCTTTTGTAAAATAAAATAGCAATACAAGGGGGAAATATTTTTAAACTTGTTATGGTGTTACTGAAAAGTGTTATTGATAAATAATTTGAAAATATTTCTTATAAAAAATATTAATGTTCACCTTAATATAGTAATATACTTTTTTTTACAATAATTTAGATTTTGGCAAGTTTAAATATATTCATGTATTTTAAAAAGAAATTGTGAAGGTTAGAAAATTATTTTACTCTGAGTAAAGCAAATAGAGTAAAATAATTTATAGTGCCTGTAATTCATCTATAATTTAAACAGATTATGCATATCTTGTTGTAACTTGAAAACACAGAGAGAAAAAATGTATTTCCCAAGTTATCCCTATGAAGTTGTTAATCTCTCTTTCTTTTTTATGAAGGCTTATTAGGAAAAATAGTAGGGTTAAAAATATAAAAGATTTAATGAGTCAGATTGAAAGACCATTGCAATTCCTAACCTAACTAATGCCTAATTTGAGTTGTTATGCTAAGCCATTCCTGGTCATTCCACTTAAGGTTTCAGCTTAGTGAATTAGATTATCTATGATATATTCAATTTTTTGTGTTACTACAATCATTAATCTTTGACTAGTTTTTGGGCTTTTTGTTGGATAGGTAAGAGACGAATGAGTGGGGATTGGGGTATTCAGTAAAATATTGTAAATTCTACTTGCTCCTAAATTAGTTTGCGTGTTGCTTTTCAGTCTGAAGAAAAAGACAGAATCTTATTAATTACTCAATTTATCTAAATCTTTAATTCATAAGATTTAACTTTAAATTCAAAGTTATGAGTAAAATATTATGATTTATATGAATAATAGTTGTAGTAAATTCTATCTTCTTTGTCCATAGAATCAGTGGGAAGAGTAACTTTTTAGCTTCTATCCATATCTTGATGATTTAATGATAAAATTGATACTGATCGCATAAGTGAATCAAAGTAGCTCACTCCTCCAAATATAATCAACTTGTCTTCATCATCTTATTGCTCTTTGTGGAGTACAATAACTCCATATTTTAAAATAAATTGGCATCCCTAAGGTTGATCTGAAACAACATTGAATTCCTCCCATTAGACATCCTATTTCAATTCAATTTTTGATGCATCCAATCTAAAGATCAGCTCTTAATTAGAATGGGATTAGGCATGACTGTATATTCCTCCAATTGCAATAATATAAATTAATTGAGTAAATTAGCGTGCCTTTGAAAATCTATAAATGCATTGAGAAACATTCTCATGGAAGAAATGGAATAAGTTCCCATTCGTTCTTAATGATGTCGTATCTCTCACAGTGTTTCAAAGGGCAATCATTGTTTTTATAAAATTTTATTCTAAATATGTTTTGCACTCCTCCAATGGCATAGATGTGATTATTTATAAAACAGACTCCTTGTCCATATCATTATTAATTCATATAAATATTTAAATCTTTGCTAAAGAAGGGATTTGATTGGTGATAAAGTGTAATTTCTCAAGTCAATTTTAAAACATTTCGCGGTAGATTTCTTTGTTTTGACGCCTCCTATCAAATAAATTTCTCTTTCTAAAAACAATTAATAATTTAGTTCAATAATTTATTAAATTTCATTCACTTAATTCCTTAATAGGCAATTATTATATAATTCACATATTTATATGTTTTACTTCTTATTTTAATTAAGCTTAAAATTTAACTACTAAACATTTTCTTTCTTAAAATTAATAAATGCATTAAATTTTGTAGGTAATATTTAGTTATAAAATTCACAACGGAAAGGTTATTGAATAGTTCTATTCATATTATTTATTATTCTAAAAATCTGGGTGTTAGACAAAAATATTAAGAATTAGTTATAAATAAATGTGAAGCTTAATTTTGAGAGTAGACAAATTAATTGCAGTTATTTATCTGACTTTTTGAGTAATAGAAAGAAAATAGGGGAGGACCTCCAACAATTAAACTCAAGCATGCTATTTACTTTAAACTTTGCCATCCTGCTACAGTCGCTTCTTCCACCATTACTGAGGCTATATCCAATTCCTCAATGCCCTACTTGTGAGAGATTTCAGTTCTAGGAATCGAGTAACCACAGCATTCTGATGGTCTTTGGCCTATCAAGGTATCGAAGCCCGCAGGATAGAGATTGAACGCCATTGTACTCTCGGACTTGTTAGCGCAATGATCACTTCCTATGGAGAGCAATCAGCTCGTGAGATCTTGTCTCGCTTGCAATTAAAGTTTTAATAGGTCCATATTTCTCGAACTACCTTATATAAATAACTAGTTTGATAATTTATCAGTCTATTCCAGAAACTCCATTAAACTTACAGTTAGTCTGATATTCAGATTCTGAGCTTCATTAATCTTTCAAATAGTCTAAAGAAAGAAGAGATTTAAATATGAAATTATATTCATTTAATCTAGTTTAGAATTGTTTCCCATTCATTTGAATTAATAATTATTTTTGACTACCATCCTGATTATTAGAATAGTCAAGCAAAAAGAATAATTAAAGTAGAATATGTTAATTATTAAATTTAGAGAGAAGACTGGCTTTCAGTAAGGTATGAAGATTCACCGGTAATTCATCAACGACCATGTTTTTGCGTTTATCTCCTTTAAAACGATCTATTTAAATTTGAAATTTGTGGATGAATACTTTATATTATTTAATTAAAAAGTTTGCTAGATTAAGTGAGCCCTGAAACCCTGTGAGAAGAACATTAGTTCCCAAGTTTATCCTTTCCCTAGATTAATCATATGCTCTATATGGATAGTAAGGCCCGCAAGGAGTAATAATGATAATGGTAGAATTGGAAAGGGAACTTAAAGGTACAGATTATTTTTGTTATTTTGTTTAAAAGCTAATTTGACATGCTTTTCCCTTATTTTGAGGAGATATTATTTCACTATTGAAGGCTGACATTATTATATTCTATTTTATCTTAATTTCATCTAATACATGGAATTTTTCTATACCGTCTAGAAGATAAAGATCATTTTTCATCTCTAGGCCATCAACAACAGAATATGGGCTTAGCGTGTCTAGCCAGAGGCAGGATGTCATAAATTTTTTTGAGAAGGTGCCCATCAGATTGAGTGCTCCTTCTTGATCGAAATGGTATGTTAAAGTGGCCGGTGGTCCTGAGCTGTGTTCTTTTAAATGATTATTCTAGACATATTCATTAATGGCACGCTCGTAAATTAGTATTTATATCTTAGTAGCTTTACTCCTTCTATGCACTCCTATCCTTGGAGAGGCGGAACTAAAGGAGAGTCAGGATAATTTACTTTAGAATAATATAATTTCTCATAATTTAAAGGCTAATAATAGCCTAAGTAGTCACAATAAAAATACTCTACAGTATTCATCATGTGGTTATTCGATGGAAAAAATAACTCTCTCATCTGAACCAACAGGCTGCCCATAATTTGGTGATGACTGGCTTTTCTATTTTAAAATTTATTAAAATATTAAATATAATAAGTAAATAAAATGACTAAATCTTTCATTAGTCTACACAATTTTTTGCCAATATGATTTGAACCTAAACTGACTATTGGTAATATTTTGACGTTTTAAAAATATAAAATTTAAAGTTCTTTTAATGAGCTATCTAAAATAAGTTGTGTTTCTTTCCATTGAAAGCTTGTAGTGTCTGAAAGTTGAAATAGCTTTGAGGAGGGAATGGGAATGAACATACTTTTTTGTGTTTTTATTTTTGAAGAATGTATTATAGATGGAACTATTACTTTGTAAGTGCTTCTGCAAAGTATTTGGAGTTTAACTATAAATCTATGCTCTAGATAGCTAAATACGACTATTAGGTTGTCGTCACTAAGATTATTAGATTAGATCTGATTTGACACCAACGATAAGGTTTCGTTATTATCAAAATCATTTAGCAGAATTGGTTCCTAAAAAAGAAAGTATACATTAAAAGAACGACAACAGATATTTAATTAGAGTTTAATAAGGAGTATTAAAAATAGCTTATCCAGTCTTAGTGTGGCTGATGACAAAAGAGAAAATATTTGTCACTCTAAAATGTAAGTTAAATTTATGATTTTAAACAAAAATTTTACTTAAACAAGTAAAGTAAATGTTTTATAATTTTATTTTTATTATGTTTTAAACTTTTTACAACTAAGGCAATTAATTAATTTATATTTTTAGCTTACTAATTCTACATTTCAATATTCTCAAATTGAACTGTATTGGTATTGATCAAAAATTCTGTCATTTTTATATTTTTATTTTAAAATTGGTAAGAATTCTATCCTAAAATATAAAACTCACTATCTATTATGCTATATTTATAGAAATTAAACAAAATCAAGTTTAAAAATTATTTGAATTAAAATTTAATATTACAAGTCCTTTAATAATTTGAATTATATATTAAATTAGAAAGTTAAAATTTACGACCAGTAACTAGTACCAAAATCGACTTGGAAGGAGTAGGGAGATTAGCAGGTCATTAATCAATGCTTTTGTCACTTTGCGTTTATTCCCCTTGGAGGCGATATAGTTTACTACTCCGTGGTAAGTGGTGTGTCTAATAGAGGAGTGCAGGGTTTTTGCCAAACCCAAAAACATTTCGAGAATTGCGCTACGTTCTAAACAGTAGCTAGTTGACCCTAGACTAGTGAATCACATTAAAGGAGTTTTGGGATCCTAATAAAAAGCAATTTTTGTGGTGAAAACTTTAAGAGAATCCGGTGGATTTGGAGTAAAAGTATGCTGTATGTAGTACACTCAGACGCTACATTTGAGGGTGTGGATATGCATTGCCTATTTAACTTAATTGTGATAGCCTAACACAAAGGATTTATACTGGTTATGAAAATTGGTAAGACTGCTCTGATTTTTTCTTATCAACGCCAAAATTTTTAACGCTCAGGTGTAGCTTGCAGTTTCAGATTGAGAGCCAAATGGGAGTCGAAAAGTGGAATGCTACATTAGTTTAACTCTATCTCTTCAAGAGAGCAATGTGTGATCACTAATTTATTTAGGTAATTGACTTACAGGCGTTTAGAAGTTGCTGTTGTGCATGCTACGATCTTGTTTTAATTGTACACTGCTGAGTTATTTCTTAATTCCTCTTAATTCTTTAATTACATAATTCCATTTATTGAATTAAATTGTTTTAAAAATGCATTTAAAATTTTAAGCTGACTAGAATATTAAAAATACTTATAAATCTATTATAGTTTTCATGCTTTAAATTAATTAGAGGAGAAGGCTAAAATGAATTTGCGTAAATATCATGATCAGGACAGTCTCTGTATAATTTTGAGTTTTGATTGAGCTTTAAATTCAGGTGAGAATAGATTCCTGTAGAATATCCTTGCTTTTATTTTAATTAAGAATAAATGTATTATTAAAATGTAGCTATGCTATCTAAGCTTATAAACAAAGATAAGTTCTTATGGATCAATTTATTTAACCTAAATAATAGTAGTTTTGCAAACTAAAATTACGAATTATTTAAGAAGCTCATATTTCTCCATTTTAAGTTAGGTAATCATGCTCCAATCGATTTGACATAAAATTCCAATAAATTAATGAACATAAGAACTTATCGCAAAATCGTTGACACTTCGAAGAATTTTAACAATGTAGGTATTAAATTAATTTTTAATGTATATTGATTTCTTTCCAGCTCCCCATTATCTCAGTGCAAGTGTCTTTAGGTGACTAGAATGCTGTTTTTCGAAAGCTAGAGGAAAAGTAGGGTGTCTCCAGCTAAGTGGAGGTCTGTTAATTCAGTTGCTTGATTAATGCTGAAATACTCTTTTAGATTTTTGGGACTTTGCTCCTTAACTTACCTTTCTTAACTGATCTCATTATTAACATACTCTACAATATCATTTTCTAAAAACATTATAAAATTTCCTTTTCCTTACACTTGAATGCAGACGCCCTATTTTACTTATGTTTTCTAAAATCAGTAGTCTCATCATCAAAAGTCTCTTGAACTGTGATAATGTGGAGGCAGAAAGAAGTCAACATACATTAAAAATTAATTAAACGCATATATCTATAATATTCAGCTTCATTCTTTCCTCTAAAAATATATATCTTACGAGTGTCAATTATTTTACATTAAGCTCTTAGCTATATTATTACAAATTTTGTGTGGAAACCATCTATTCTTAATTATAAGCGATAAGAGTAAAGTAAAAATTTGATATTGTAACTATAGAAAAATTATCACAACATATTTAGACATATATCTTCTGAGAGATATCTAAATAAATAAAGATTAAATTTATTTTGATAAGTTTTCGAACAATGAATGCTACATATCGATAGAGATTATGATATTTGCAATAAAATTGAAACTATACTATTTTAATAAATAATCTTGTTTGGTCAGATATTTTCTATTATTTTAAGCAACAAGGAATCTTGCAAATTTTATTTTTTTGATATGTATTTTGTAAACTTTAGATTATATTGATATAGATGAAAAGTTATTGGTTAAGAACTCCTTCAATTAAGTATACGGAAAAATTAAATTAATGTCTGCCAAAGATGCTATATAAAATTAATTGAGCATTTAAAAAAATTATATTTCATTGCAACTTAAAAACAAATAAAATTTTGCTATAAATGAGGATAGGAAGAGCAAGACACAGAGTAGCATTCTATTAAGATATGTTGTTAAGTTAAGTCTGCTTACTAAGATATCTCACCATTGAAATATTAAAATGAGATCTCCTTATAAAAATAGAGTAGTTAGCTAATCACTTAAAATGAGGAGTAATCTCATATGATTTAAATGAATCACTTTGTATTGACACTTTATATTAATATAAGTATATATAGCTTAGTTTGCAAATCTTAAACCTGAGTTCTCATTTATAGTTCTTCTTAATTTTTAAGTTTATTTCAAAAATTAATTATTTTTTTTACTTTTAGGATATGTAAATATGATGCTATTTGAATATAGAATTATTTACTTATTCCAATTGAATTTATAAATGTAATTTTATAGTAAGGTTAAATAAAATTTAAGAATTTAGACTAAGAAATTTTTAAATAAGTAGTGAATTAAGAAATTAATTAAGAGTGATATGCTTATAAGTTGAGTATATTTCAGTATTTGTACTTTGTAGAGAAGTCTTTGGGAGAGACAACAAGACCCTTTCCCTTCCTTGCTCCCCTGTAGACTGACTCCAGTATGTCTATCATATCCTATTTATTATCCTTTGGAATTAAATATATTTTAAAATAATAAATCACAGAAAGCTACTTGTAGGTAATTACTAAACTCTCTCTCCTCATCGGATGTAAAAAAATGTCTTAATTAAACTTTAAATAAGTTGATTATAAGGCGCAAATGGTGAATTATGATTAACTATATATTTATACGTAGAGTGAGCGTAAGAATGAAATAGATGTGTGGCATATATTAGCTGAGGAGAAAGTGTAACCTTAAAAGAGGGAATTCAAATCTTTCATAAAGGACAGTCACATAATTGAAAGGATCCTTCTACAAAGATAATATTGGTGAGAGAAAACAATGAAAAAAGTTAAGTTCTGCATGAGATAAAAAGATAGTCAATTAAAGGAAGCAATTAAAATTTAAACTCACAATCTGCTTTATAGAAGACAAAGAAGAGCAGGAAAAATACTTTTTGAGAGGAGTATATGAATTCATGAAAGCTTTTGAGAACAAAATAAACCAAAATCTTTGATAAATTAAGCAAGGGAATTGAGGTAAGAGCAATAAAAGAATCTCTAATAAGGTGCATCTCCTTTAAATATATAAAAAATGTTGAGGAAACAAAGTTTAAAATCTAGGACAAGAAATTTCTGTCAAAAGTTTAAAGAAAATTAATTAAATAGAATTTGTAGTGAAACTAAAGATAGATAGTGAATTAAATTTAATATTTCAAAAACTGATTCTCCTAATTTAAATTAATAAGAAAGCACGATGATCCAATAAAATTAGGACTAGATTAAGTGCCCAATTCATCTTGTTATTGTTTCCAGTTCCAAAATCTACCATTATATGTCTGTTTCTGAAAAAGAACATCACTGTGCATGGGTCATACAATTCGTACCTAAACAAAAAAAATTAATTTGTAAGTCTAGTTAATTCTTTGGGATGACTAAAATTATTATCCAGAATTTGTCAGATACTCTCCGCTTAATCGAAATTGCAAAAAAACAAACTGATGCATGTAAAATAAATAAACTTACATTGTGTTGAAGTCTGGAACTTAAGAGATGTCAACCAGGTAAACTACTGCGAAATTTTAAACTTCCTCTGCGCATTTATAGAGCACCTCATCCATCTTCATGCAAGTGGGATCCCAGTCATGTCCAAATCTAATGCAGACTACTCTATCTTCCTCAGAAAGAATGGCTTGATCAACTTCCCAACCATTCTCCAAGTGGGGCAATAAGTAAGACATTATAAATTAATTATTGCTAAAGTCATAATTAATTTTATAATTTAAATTAAAAACACTTTAATTTTATTTAATAATCTTTATTTACATCTAAAAATAATAAATTTATAAATTATGGATTCATTGATTTATTGATCGAACATTTTAGTATATAAATAAAATTATGTTAAAAAATGAGATAGAAAGATTGATTGTTATTAGAAAGGCTAGCTATTAAATATATTTTAGATATTGACATCATTTTATTTTACTTTGAATAAAATAATGTTTAGAACTAAGCAAAACCTCAAACTCTCGATAACTAGCTTCTGTTTATTTTTCTAATGATTCTACATACACTCACTCACTAACTCTCTCTCTCTCTCTCTCTCTCTCTCTCTCTGAACCTATCTTGCTTATATTATAAATTTAGAATTGATTTTTAAAATTATAAATAAAGTAATTAATTCGTTGGGGTGCGTTATATTCCCCCCGCCTGATTTTAATAATTTAGAGATGTCTATTGAAGTATTAGAGTGTAACAGAATGTGGTTTAATTTTAAAAGTCCTGACCACCTGACCACCGGTCAGATTGTAAGAAGTGAAAGAAAAGTTGGTCAGATTTACATCCATCTCCATTTATTAAATTTCCATCATCACAACTGTAGCTTCCAAAATCTTTTCCATCTCCGCATATCTCTTGCCCTCTGCAGTCTGTCGCCCTCTCCTGCAAGCTAGATGTCTGTGCCCAAGGTGTGCCCCATGCTGAGCCGGGAGGTACCCCCCCGGAGGGGGGTTCGAACCCCGCTGGTGACTCCCACCCTTTACTCTGAAGTCACAGTAGTATCCCTCTCTCTCACTGCCCATCCTTAACACTGTTTTACTCTAGCTATCTGACGGCCCTCACAGTAGACACCGGCTCACACATACACACCGCCTCCGGTCACCAGCGGGGTTCGAACCCCCCTCCGGGGGTTACCTCCCGGCTCAGCATGGGGCACACCTTGGGCACAGACATCTAGCTTGCAGGAGAGGGCGACAGACTGCAGAGGGCAAGAGATTGCGGTGGAAAAGATTTTGGAACTACAGTTGTGATGATGGAAATTTAATAAATGGAGATGGATGTAAATCTGACCAACTTTTCTTTCACTTCTTACAATCTGACCGGTGGTCAGGTGGTCAGGACTTTTAAAATTAAACCACATTCTGTTACACTCTAATACTTCAATAGACATCTTAAATTATTAAAATCAGGCGGGGGGAATATAACGCACCCAACGAATTAAATTACTTTATTTATAATTTTAAAAATCAATTCTAAATTTATAATATCAAAAATTTCTTCAGAGCGAATCAAATACATTTTTATACTTATCGCGAAGTTTTATAATAATTCTGACAGCAATGAATGAAGGAGATGAGCAGCTTACCCAAGAGCTTGGTAGATGCATAGTGGAAGAGAAGGAAGCAACAGCAGAAAGAACATAAATTATTTATAAGGATTCGAAATTGTAGGAAGAAAACACTCAAAAGAAGAGACAGAACTTTTAACAAATGATTTATAACTAATTAAAATAGAAGGCTTAATGCATTATTTGTCTCATTTAATAGTCTCATTCTTTTAAAGTAATTAAATTATTTAGTCTCAAGTTAACTTTTTGAATGTTATCTTATTTCTCTGGGTGCCATCAGTTCTTAATCAAGGATCACTAACATAATTTATTTAAGTATCTTAAAAAGGAAAAGTCTTGTACTTAATTCGAGATTTAACTTTTGGAGTGCTCTAAAATGTAATAGCTTACAGATTTAAAGCCAGACTCCGCAATTGATTTATTTTAGTTCTAAAATTTTAAAAGTTTAGGAAAAAAAATATTGAAAAAGAATGAAAGATATCTCTTACAACAGAAAAGATAAATAAATATGGAAAAATATGAAAGTATTTATTCTTGATAATTTAGAATGATTTTATCTTACAATCCTCCAAAAATATTCTTCATCCTCTTTTAGTTTTTTGAATATCTCAGAGATGCCGAACTATTCATTAATAAAGTCTTTTATACCATTTAATTAAATTGACTTGGCTTTTTAGCTGAAAAGGCACCTGCATGCATGGCGTACCACTTCAAATCTTCAGTGCTAATTTATTCCTTGGCTGCTGAAGCAGGTACAGTCTGACAAGCTGTTTAATTAGATAAAAATAAACTAAATAACTCCAGAGGTGGATGCCTAAATACTTTTTATTGTCGAGCACAAGTTTTTAGAATAAAGCAAAGTAAATAAAAATTAATGTTGAATAAACTACTCTCTTATAATTTATACCTTACAAGATGTGACCAGGAAAATAATTTACATTTATATTTATTAACTTGATCATGCCTTAATGCGTCATCATGCTATCAAAAAATAGTTCGGATTTTTATTATAAAACAACTAGGATACAAAGAATGAGATCAACTATCTATATGTAATGCTTTCTACACCACAAAGCAGGAGACTTTTAAATAAAAGAACAAAGAGCATTAACTACGAACATCCTCCTTCTTGGTAATAAAATTTTGCAATCATTTCTAATATACTACAACCTTGCTTTTATCAGGGCAGATTGCCCAACCCTCCAGAGTTACTGATTTAAAGCTAAGGTTTGTCTAGCTTCTCGTTAAGCTAATCACAAGTAGTCTACGCTTTAGAGATGGAAGGTTTAAGGAAAGAATGAGGCCTCCCCACGTCTTGTGGCTAGTTGTAATATCCTTAAATGATTTGATGGAGCTGTTTTTGAAAAGATCATTCAAAATATTACAGAGTAGCTAATAACAAGAATTAATCGATTTAAAAAGTTAGTCATTAATAATAAAGACCAATAAAATTAGAGCAAAGATGGTTCAGAGGATTAGCACATTTACTTTCCTAGAAAGTATTCACATTAGAGATTATAGAATTATAAATTAATCAAATTAGTTTTTATATCATAAAAATGTGCTTTTTTGAGGTTTTAAGTGTTTCAATAAGCATTTAATTTATTAAAACTTTTCTAAAATAAAATTTAAATATTTTTATCCATTTTTTAATTACAATACAAATCCGTAATATTAATGTTTAAATTTTAACAATTTTATAGAATAAAAAACAAAAGTAGGAAACAAAAGAGTAGTTTAAAGGTTTATAAAATAATACGAAGATTGAAAATAGCTTAGTAACTCAGCGGAGGAAGATGTTTGCTACTGCAAAAAATAAGCAACTGGCTGACACGTATGGACTGAGTCTATCACCTAATGAATTCAATTAGAATCAAGTAATGGAAATACCTATTACTGCTGCTCTCCTAACTATTCCTTTGAAACCATCATGATACCACTGATTTATATAATGAGGAAAGATTTGTCTGATGTATGCACATGTGCAGATAAACAAAACAACCAACGTCATAAACGACTAGAAGTTGAACTCAAAAATAACTTATGTCAAAATAATATATAAAAATAGCGTTATTTAAATATTAGTCATTAAACTTTAAAAATGTAATGAAAGTTAATTTATTAGCTTATTAGTAATTATTTGTCTGTTTCTATTAATAATTAATTTGTTTAATTGTAAATATTTTAATGAACAAGGCTGACTAAAAGTTTTGATAAATGCGAGTTTGAATTTTACCATATTCTTAATTTCTACTCTGCAAAATTTCTTAATTAAATATTTGCAATTTTTATGACTACTCTCAAATTTACTTTAGTAAATTCATTTATTAAAACATTAAAACTTATGAATTAATTTGGCAAAGAAATTTCTTTCACACAATTATCCTACTATTTATTTTCTAAATAAATATGAATTATATGATAAATTTATCTCCAAAAGATACTTTATTTATTGAAAATGAATAGTTAATTTCGCCTATAAAATCTTATATAATAGCATATCTTAATTAGAATTTAGAACAAATTGATGAAATATAATTCTTAAAATTATGAGTTAAAATTACCAAAGGAATGGGACAGCTTATTCTGAAGTGAGCAATTGTAAATCTTAACTTATAAATCTGAAATATTGTTAGAGTCTTAGACTAGATCCACTTATAATGCCGTTTCTAGTTTGATAAAAGGCATGTTCTCTGGGGATCAAAACGATTATAACAAAGATAGTTATTTGGACTCAGTTTCCCCTCGAAAGCCTACTTATCTAGACAATTTATACCAAGAAGAAAGTATTTTTAAGGATAACGATGCCGAATAAAACCATCCTTCAATTCGTAACGAACCAAACTAATTTTCTGATGCCAATTAAAATGAGTTTCAAAATATTATATCAAGCAAGGAGTAAGCCAATTTACTAGAATTTTCCTAAAATCAATATATAGTTTACAATTGAAGCTTAAAAGGCAAAATAAAATTTGAAAGGGGTAATTATTTGGGAATTAATCAGTAGTTGGACGATTTGGCTAGAAGCTAAGGCTTTATGAGTAAAGAAAAACTTAAAATTGAATCAAGGGGTTCCCCCGAAAACTAATTAAATTTTTATGAATTATTTTTTGTAACTCAATTATCTTTTAAACATACGAAGGTAAAAAAGATTTTGTTTTTAAAAAATTTTTTTAAAATAAAATATTAATTGCCATTTACTATCTGTTTAAAAAAAATTAAGTCCTTTCAAAAAGATAAAAATTTAAAAATAAAAAAATAAAAAACTTAATGCTCAAGAAGCTGTGGGATTTAAAAAATAAATAGCTGGTCTAAAATGAATTGACTGAGAAACGCAATTTAAGCTTTAATCTGTAACGGATTAAACAAAAAAATGATTAATTTATTAATTTATTTTTTGTTGAATAGAATTGAGGGTTTTATTTAAAAAAAAATGTTCAAATATGAAATATCTCTTTATCTTTAAAAATTATTATCATTTTTAAAAATGTTTTTAATATGAAAATAACTAATGGAATACTATTTTTAAAATTTAAATTTTTATTTATCTTAAAAACAATTGAAAGGCTTATAATCCCAGATTTATAAAAATCATGAATTTTCTTTTAAGTACTTTAATTTTATTTGACTTGAAAAAAATAATTTTAAAGGAAATTTTGTTAAATAAAAAATAAAAAATTTGTTATTTTTAAAATTTAAGGATTTATTAAAAGTTAAGGGGCTAACTTCTTAGATAAAATTTCTCTAAACGTTATTCAAAAGTAATGTGACTTATAAATTTAATTTTATTAAAGGTTTTTGAAAGAAGGGTTTTTATTGAGTTTAAATTTTAATTAAAAAAATAAAAGATATATTGATATTTTTTATTGCGTAGGATTAGAAAGAGTAGCATAAGGCCTTAAGAATAGGAGCCAAAGAATTACCCTGCCGAAAGCGTCTTAGCAAGAGCGAGAATGAGATAAAAAAAAGGGGAGGGAAGAGAAACTAAAAATGACTAAAGATTAAAAAAAAAAGTCCCCTAAGGTATTGACTTTGGAAAAAAAATGAAAAGAACCCAAGATAAAATAAATGCGCTGAAGGCAAGGTTTTGGGGTGTAAGGCTTTAAAGGAATTAGAAATTTTAAATAATATGGTTTTTTAATTTTTTCCCATTCTTATTAATCGAGCCCGGGCCATGATTTAAAAGTGAAAAAGAAACAAAAAGAAAAAAATGGATAGAAAAAAATCAACCTCTAAAAAATTCACCGAAGAAATCGAGGAAAAGGAAAAAAAAATCTACAGATACCCATAAAGAAGAGAGTTTTAGAGAATATAAGTAGAGGGGGGGCTGAGGCCCAAATCATGAAAAAATTTTGGGTGTGTAAAATGATGAAGTGAGTAGTCGGTAAATAATAATTTAAAAGGGAATCAAGTTATTTTTAAAACAAATAAAAAAAGGGAGGGTTTTATAAAAATTTTCAAAGTAAAATGAAAAAATTTTTAAAATAGTTTTTTTGAAAAAACGAGCTCTCAAAAATTATTTTAAAATAAATAGAAAAAAAAAAGAGCAAAAAAATAAAAGAAAAAAAGAGAATTTAACAAAAAACTATTTTTGCAAAATGAAATAAGAAGAATTAGGTGCGTTTTCTTAATTGGGCAATTTTCTTTTTTTTAAGTTTTGAATTTTTTGATAAATTTAAAAATAAAGTTAATTAAAATTTAAATTTCCCCAAAAAAGAAAGTTCCCAAACAAAAATTAAAGATTAAAATTAGCAATAAATTTAGTTTATTAAATTGGGAATATCTTGAAATAAAAAAATTAAAAAAATTTTAATTTTTTTTTTTCTTTAATAAAATACAAATTAATTTATCAAAAATAAAAATTTTTTCAAATTTAATTAAGTTATCATATTTTTTATAAACAAAAAATGAAAAAAATTACCACACTTTTTGGGTTTTTTTTTTTTAAATAAATTTTAATTACTTAGTTAAAAAAAAAATTTTTAAAACCCAAAATATTTTTTATTTTACTCTTTTTTAAAATTTTTTTTAAACTAAGTCTACCTTTTCAGGGTTTAAGAAATTTAAAAAAACTAATAAACTTTAATAAAAAAAATCAACTTTATTTAGGAAAAGGAATTCACTAAAATCATTTTTAAAAATTTAGGATTAATTTTTATTGAAATTTTAACAAAAAAGTTTAAAAAAAAATTAACATTCTAATTCCTAAAAGAAAGGAAGCTGCTTTTAATTTATTTCTATTGATAAATTTAATTATATGCCAGAAAATCTAGGTTTTAAAATTAAATTAATAAAGAAAAAATTTTCATTCAAAATTTACGGAAAAACCCAAAAGCGACAATTGAGTTCAGATGCTCTTTTCAATAAAGATAGAAAAATTCACTAGAAAATTTCTTTATTTTAAATTTAAAACGGTGATGTAGCAACTAAAAAATACCTCTGAAAAAGAAAAAGATTCCCTTTTAAAACTTAAAAAATGGATTTATTGAAAGATGGAAAATTATGTTTTAAATTAATGAAAATTTAAAATGCAAGCTAAAATTTTAAAGATTTTTTTTCTAATCTGATTTAAAAATTTTTATTTTTTTTTAAAAAATTTTAAAATTTTTTAAAAATAAATAGATTTGGGAAAATTAAAGGGGTTTTTTAAAAAAGGGTTTTTAATAAACCCAAAAGAAAAAAAATTAATTAAATTTAAATTTTTTTTTTATAAAAATTTATAATTACTTAAATTTTTTTTAAGGAAGAATTTTTGGAGACATTGTCATTTTGAAATTAGAGAAAATTGCATGGCCTTTTACAATTGCTAAAAAGAGAATGCTAGGGCTGTATAGACAGCATTTTTTTTTTTGGCCCATTGGAGGTAGCAGTATTTAAAGAACAACTGCCCTTTCTAAGATAATCCTGAATATGCAAATATAAGTTGCAGAGTGCAAAAGGCACTAACTTCTAGAGCCATTGTTTAGCAAATCTCAGAGGAAAGGCTTTTGAGATTAAGAGCAAATTTATGTTTTAGGGGAACGCACGCACTTAAAGCTGCAAAAAGGAACAACAGCTCCTATACGTGTGAGATATGCTCAATAGATTAGGATTCTAAAGGATTTTGTGGAAAAGTATGTCCGAAGCATAAGAGCCAAAGTTTTTATTTAAGTTATTTTGTATATTTATAAGTCTGTTTATCTGTCTATACCCTATTCCTGCTAATGGTAAAACTGTAAACCATCGCTGCTACTGCATATGCTGTATGACTCTCATGACTGATAATCAACAAATGAAGTAAAAATATAATAAGTAAGTCAGGAAGGATTTGGCATTCACAAAAAATTATTTCCTCAATAAGTTTATATTAATTTTATCTCAAATTTTTTTTATAAAATTAAAAAATTATTTTGCAGTATAAATTATATGTAAAATAAAAACTAAGTTTTAAAAGTTCAAAAATTTAGAACAATTTAAAATAGGGAAATTTTTTAAAAGAAAAGTTAAAAAAATTCAAATTTTCTATAAAATTGATTTTTTAAATTTTATTTCAAATTTTTGAAAAAAAATTTATATCAAATGTAAATAAAATCAAATTCTTAATTAGTCAAAAGCTTAATTGATGTTGGCTTCTTTTTGTTAGAGCTGCATTGAGTTCATAATAAATTTGAGGTTGGAATCCTTTAAGAAGGGGAAGACCTTTGTTATTTCGACAAGGCTAGAAGTGAAGTAACTTTCCAGGGTTTCTATAACTATTTATTGGTAGAGAGTCTTAATCTAAAAAACTTTAAATTTTCTGGGTTTAGGTTTTTTTTATTTTTCTTATTTAAAATTTAAAAAATTTATTTTTTCCCTTTTAATTAAAATTTTATCTCGGGGATTGTTAAGTAAAAAAAATATTTTAAAACAAATTTTAAAAAAACTTTTAATTTAAAAAAAGTCTTTTATTTTTCCAATATTTCAAAAATTTTTTGGTTTTTTAATTTTAAAAAATTATTTTAAAGAATCAAAGAGAAGTAGTTTGTTCATTAAATGCCAAAAAAATTATATATATTATCTATTGATTTTTTAAAAAGATTTATTAAATTCATCCTAGTCTATAGTAGTAGTCTTTCTTTGTAGCAGTAGCAAATTATAGTCGGAGTAGGTGGTCAAAGTCCAAGCAAATAAAGTCGGGCAGGAAGTTCAATATGTACTAAACTGACTCCACTTAATTCACGATTATTTAAACCATATTAAAGTGTAGACATATTTAAGAATAGTAATTTGCTTTATATTATAGATTTCTTTTGACTTTATGATCTTAAGAATCCTTCTAATTATTTTAAATGCATAATTGGAAACATTTTAATTATGCTACCATAATATAATGGTAATCTGCATCTAGATGTAGTAAGAATATGATATCTTATTAAACTCTGATTTAAAATATGGAATTCAAATTTGAATGAAGAGACTGTTAAATTCTTAATCTGAGTTTGACTTGGCCTAACTAAAGGTTCACTATTTAAATTATAGTTTCTTTTTATTATGGTTTTGTTTTTATAAAGTTTCTTAAATTGAATTGTGTTAGATTATTTTGAGGAGACTATTTGAATGGAGTCTTACTGATTTAATCTAAGAATATTTTATTTATGTTACTGTCTCTAGAGCTATTAAGAGAGAGAATATAAAAATCAAGGCTGAAAGAATAAAGTATTACAGAAATGAACCTTTAAGTTTTTCTCTTCCCTTTAAGATATATTTGATATTTTAATTAAAAGGATAAAAAGGAAATATTTATAAAGCTCAAAAAGTAAGTCAGATCATAACTTTCAAAATATTTTAATCTCTTTAAAATAGGAGTTCCAAATTATACCTATGGCATGTATATTTATAAATAGAGTATTAAATCCTATAGTTAACTTCAGTTAATTCAAAATAAAGAAAAGTGAAAATAAATATTGATTATAGGCAGGACGTCAATATGATAAGTCTACAAATAAATATCGAATAGAACTATAATACCTGCTTGTGAATAAAATATATATTGAATCATCTGGATGATGTCAGATTCTTCAACTAAAATCATGTGCAAGATTTAGCATATCTCTGCTATTAGATCTTTATATTTTTTCTCTTTTTCATTCTCAGATAGAATTAAACAACAATGAGCAGACTCAATCAAAAGCTGAACCACTAGACTTTTCTAACAATTAATTAAGTAGATCTCGTTTTTACTAAATTTTGAGTAGCTATTTTCAAAGAATCCTAGTCATTTTAATAATTCAATAAATTAATTTAAATTTCTCTGAACTCCAAATAAGGAGCCTATTGTCTATTACTTCTGAGTTTGAATCAAGCTAAACTCAAAACTATAGTCACCATAAAAAAATAATAAATAATTTCTATAAAAACAAGGAATTTATTATAGTAAAAATGCAAATTATGGAACGAACAATTAAATAGGAAAATAAATATCCAAACATATTTTCCATTTCAAAAGCTTCCTACATCTTTCTAAAGTATTAGCTTGATTTCTTCCCCAAAAAAAAGATTTAAGAGTTCTTCTATAATTTAGTCCCTAACTCTTTTAACTTATATTTAATTAAATGAAGTATATTATATTTTACATGGCATTTCTTTTGTACCCAAATTAGCCTTAAGGCACTCTATGCTATGTCTCTATCTATTGATATGATTTTGCCTTGCTACCAACTCTACCATAGTGTTTATGGATTATGCTCTTAGACATAATATCTTTTAACTCTTTATTTAATGTTCTTTATATCTTTTTTTCTAAATTATTAAATAATCTGCTTCCTTAATTAAGTACCTAATTTTAAAATTTAATTCTTTCCCTTTATTTTCTGAAGTACTAACTTTGTGAATTTATATATTTGATTTTCATGATTGATTTAAATAAATTTTAAAATTTAATTTATTCATGTTATAAAATCTTTTTTGTAAATTTAAATTATTATATAGGTTAAGTTGGTTGTACAAGCTTTGAGTATCAAATTAGTAAGCATGGAAAATGCACCTAAGCCATATCCTACAAACATGCATTAGACATATAATTAATTACTTAGCCAATTCGACATTTTATGATAGCAAAGAGGGAACATCTATCAAGTGGAATGACTCCAAAACCAGAAACCCTTGCTCCTATCCTTTTATTTGCTCAAGCAAACTAGAGTTCATCCCCAAATTCTGAATCTTAATCTTTTCAAATAGCATATTTTCCTTCTAGTAGTCTCTCTTTATGAAATTCCCAATTTCATTCAAGGTCATAATTACTAAATAAGGCTATACAAATTTGTTATATGATTTATTTAATCTGATAGTTTACTTAGATAGGTTCACTATTTTGAAAGAGTGCTTTCCATTCCTAATAATTTTTATTAGTTAAACCTAAAACTTTTCTCAGCTAAGCTACATCTAGCTCTTTAAGCTCAGAGTGTTAATTGCTATCTTTAATTTCTTAATCAAGCTAAAATCCAAATTCCTCATTGTATAAACCCAGATTTCTCAAACAACTCTTTAAGAAAAGATGTATCTAAGCATCTTCCTTTTTCAATTTATTTTAGCATATTATAGCTATGAGCATATTAAAGTATCACTTCCATAATAAAATTAAAATGTAATCAATAAAATGAGAAGTAGAAAGAGTATTTATGTTCACATAATTTTCATACCTTTCAACCCGTTGAAAGTTTTTTATATTTAGAGAACTCAGACTAAAGTCTTAAGGAGCTACATTAATATACAAAATATTCGAATTTTATTTAGAGCATGCTAATCCTATAAATTATTTAAAAGCTTTCTGGATTAAATAATGTATCATCTCGCTTCATTTTTCTTAAAGGGTTTAGAAGAAGTTACAGATTCGAGAGTCATTGCTTTCTTATTTGAACTATCCTCTTTTATTTTTTAACTAATAATCCTTTTTTTTAATTAATTTCTAAGTATAATAACCTCTATTTATCTTTTGGAGCAAAGAGAAGGGAAATAATATTTAAGAACTTTTCCGCTAAGTTAAGTCACTCTTACAACCTTCTCTCTTATATCAAATAGCCTCTTATCTCTCATGATAACGTATATTAAATGCTCTTTATCAAATTTGTCCTAATTTTTGAATAGCAACTTCACTCGCTTCAAGGATAAATGACAGTTGGATTGTCGATTAAGGAGGAGGAGGCGTCTGCTAAGTTAATTATTATTGCTATCTGTTTTGATAAAAATTTTGAGGGCCTTTCCTCGACAGTAAAAATTATAGCGAATAAAGCTGAGATAAAAGAATGATTATAGAGTAATTTTAGCTCATAAATATGATGCTTCCACATATAGAGGTGCATTCGAACATCTAAGGCTTCAGCTAGAGAGCTGGCTGCACATAATAAAATCTATCGTATAAGCTATTTTTCGCTATTGCAAAATAAACTTAAAGTGAAATTTTTTTTAAATATTGCAATATTTTACAATGCATAGCATGCTTCAACTATAAGCCCAAAGAAGTTCAGCTAAAAATCGCAGCATTCGTCCCATAATCATGAAATAAATATGTGCAATATTTTAAAATTGCGCTTTAAATTTATTTTATAGTAGCCAAAAAAATAGCTTAAAATATAAATTTTATTATTTGCAGCTAATCCTCTAGCTGACTGAATAAGGATTAAAATTTGAAGCCTTTGATGTTAAAATATACCTCTATACGTTGAATTATCATATTAAGGAGCGAAAATTACCCTATAAACATTCTTTTATCTTACCTTTATTCACAATAAATTTTACTGTCGAGGAAAGGCCCCAAAATTTTGTTGGTTTTGAAGGCCCTAAGTTATTTAGCTCTAAGTAAAGATTTGTCTCTCCTCAAATTTGAACTCAATATTTTCAATGAATATTTTACTGCTCTCTTTGACTTGCTCTAAAGTGTCACAGTTTTTAATTAAGGTAAAGAATTTGTTGGTTATTAAATGCTCGTCCTTACCCTCAACATACTACCACATCTTCATAATCAAATTGAAGTTATCTGTCTAGGTCTTGTCTCTGAATTCTCTCACAGATTCTAAAATGCACGATGGATACTATCTACTATAGCAAAGAAAATATAAGAAAGTTATAATAACTCATTTATTTAATTAAGCATAATTAAATCTATGAATTTTGAAGTTATTATGCCATTAAAAATCATTTACTTTATGAATAATATTAGACAATTATAATTTTGTGGGTGGAATCTGAGTATAAGAGAAAAACTTTTTAAGATAGAGACTATGGCGAAAATGATTATATTAAAACTTATAACTTAGTTGGGATCAATATTTCTTAATTTAGATTTATTTTTAGTAGCAAAGAATTAACTACATAGAACGGAGCAAATAAATTATTTAGTATCAACTTGTTGCACCTGAACTTAATATAAAAGACGATTTTTTATTAGTTTAATAAAATTATAACTATATGGTTATCGATCTCAATCAAATAAAGTGGTTATTTGAATTTAAAATTGAGGCAGTTCTATATGTTGAGGTCAGTTATTGAAACAAATTTCTGTCCGAATATCTTCACAAAATTCAAGGCAAAGTTTTACTTGCATCTATTTATCCATTCTTAAAATATTACTCTATAAATTAAGATACCACTGATAGTTATAATAGATAGAAATTTAAAAGAAAATATTCCAAAAAGTATAATCATTAATAAATTAAAGGTAATTATTTTGTCGCTGTTACGGAATTACCTCCTTCTATGTTTCCTTAAATGGCCGTCATGCTCATAAATTTCTCCTATAAATTCATTTTAGACTAAAGTAATGCCCTATTCTTAAATTTTAGTATAAGTTTAAGTTAATAAAATTCAAGAAATAGTGAATTGATTAAGCTTAATTCTTTCTTCGATTTACCCCTCTTCATTTCTTTCTAACTCGCACTAATATTTAATTTTCTACTAGCAACTTTCAATTTAAAATCAATTTCAGCTTGCAGCTTTAAACTAACTCATTCACACTTTAAACAAAAAAAATGGTCTCATCCTCTATATTAAGCTTATTTTAAATAAATAAAGTGAAAATATCTAATATGGTCTCTTTTTTTCCATGTCTTTAGGGCACATTTCTAAATTTATTCTTTAAATCAAAAAATTAAATCCTAAATTATATTTCATACAAATTTAAATTTTATCTATGCCTAATTTTAATCTTATAAAATAATAATTTAACTAATAAGATTTTTTAAAAAAAAAATAATTTATTTTCAAAGAATTAATAAAATTCAGAATATTTTTCAACTTAGAATGAAATTTTTATGTTATACAAAATTAGATTTCAATATATTACATGCTTTAAAAAATTTACCAACATAATAAAAAGGAGAAAATACATAATTATAAATTTTTTTTTACACAAATTTAAAATTCTTGAAGAAAATATTCATTTGTTCTGTAAGATTTTAAGTATTTTTTGTGAATCAATTAGAAAAGTTTCTAGTATTACTCATCCTTTTAGATTTGTTCATAAGGATTTATAAAAGAATTAAGTGAGACCCGACGAATAATAATTTGCTTACATTTGTTAGCTAATGATATCATTTTATAAATAGTGACAGGGACTATTGAATTTTTCTTGGACAATTTTTGAGCACTTTATATTAAACCATCCCTCATTTTAAATCACTCAGTGTATTAGAAAGTGATCATTGCAAGGAGCAACAATGGATAACTAGGATCTCTGTCTTTCGAGCAGCCCTGGACCTCTCGAAGAACAAGACATTGTCATCTCCATCAGTTACTGCGATTCTATTTTGTGCAACCCTTCCACCATCATGAGTAGTGAAAAGGAGACATTATCTCTTGAATTATAAATTTAATTAAAAAAAAACAAACATAAGAAGATGTACCTCTTACTAGAAGCGAAGTAATAGTCGGGAAATCTTATCACCTCGAAGTTAGTTTATGCAAATAGGACTCTTAACTTTCTATAAAATTTGATTTATTTAAATACTATATAATTTTAATAATGTTCATGGTTAAGAGTCATCTTCAACACTTGTTAGTGAAGAACGTTTAAGTAGATATGAATCAGTTTTTGAAATAGATTCTTGTTATTTATACCGAAAATTATATCAATAGAATTTTGAATATCAAACTCCAAGTTCATTGTCAGGATTAAATAAGCTTCTAGAAAAAGTTAATCGTTCAATTCAAGATATAAAACTATAATAAATAAAAAGATGATAGTGCTTTGAATATGCGGAAACTGCTTGCTAGAGGAAGTAGATCAATTGCCCAGACAGCTATTGACTTATTGTGCTCTACTGTCTCTGCTGCTGAATATAGAGCCAAGTAAAGAGCATTAACTTGATTTGGCTCTCAAGGACTTATTTTTAAGATACAGCGATTCCAGATTGGAGAAATAAAAGTGCTAATGGGTCTTGCAAACTCATCTATTTGATCTAACTTTAGTCACTCATCATACTTACTTGATTTGAGATATTAAATTAGTTCTATAGCTGATTGCTGCTTTGCTAAAAAGTGCTGAGAAAAGAGGTAACAAGAAAGTGCTTTTGCTTGAAGCTGCAGTTAGAAAAGAATACCGCAAATTGATGTGAACCCCTGAATTAAAGGGCAATACTTTGCTACTAATCTTAAAAAGAGTTTGGTGTTTTGTTATTTGCGAAAGGCTACTAATTTAGAGAAATCATAAGAGTGAATATAGTGTCTGGGAGCAAGTGCTTTTTTAGGAGCTAAGAGGAAAGCTCGTTCACAAAGTATAACCAAGTTTGATAGAGATTTCGAGCTTCATCTTAAGATAAATTCTGCAGTTGAGATAAAGTAGTATTCAGAGAAGTATATTAGAGAAATAATTGGAGGAAATTGGATTTCAAATCTTAAATCTGCTGAACTAGCGAGATCCTCTAGAGAGGTGTCTGGAATAAATTACTATATTTTTCTCTATAAAGATGATTGAGCATAAATTGTAATTTATACCTATATCTTTTTGCATTCTAACTTGAGCTTGAGAAGTTCCATGTTATCAAATTATTATTTTATAGAAGAAAAAATTTTATTTAAACCTTATACTGATATAATTCACTTCCAAATTTACAGCCTCTAATTTATGGGAAAATAAAATCATTTTAAATTGAACTTAAGAGTGAATTCCCGTGTGAAAATTATCAAATGATTTGAGAATTTTAACCATATGAAAGATCCAGTACAGCATAAAATTCATATTTTTAGAATTATTTTTAAGAGAGTTCTTCCTTTATGTGAGCAAATTTAAGTTTTAGGCTAAATAGTTGAATATTACCTGTGAAACAAATGTTAATTATGGCTACGGAAATTGAGAATGAGTTCTTATATGAAGAAGGAGGTTAAGAAAGGAGTAATAAAAAACAAAAGCAGCACAAAAATAATCTTATGCCAAGGACACTTAATGACTGCTGACAATGAAGTTACCATAGATCTACAATGTAATGTAATGCAGAGAGCACGTTCTTTATGACCAGCCTACTGGGAACTAGGATTGGTACCCAAGAAAATTCAGAGTGACCAGCAGCTCACATCCCCATCAGGATGCTTGAATGGTAGGACTTCATGGCTATCGCCTGTTAAGTAAGTGCAAATCACATTTCCTTACACTGCTATTAAAAGTGATCTTAGATCAGTTGTGCTATTTGCTAGAGAGTACTTGCTAAGCTTAGGAGAGTAAGCAGATACATGATTAACTTGAGCGGCCATATTCATCAGGGCTGGATCAAGGTAGAGATTAGCTTAATTTTAAAAAATCAAGTTTTATATAAAATATCTGAATTAATTATGTGTTTCTTAATAGTAATTATCAATTGTTTAAACTTGGCTTGATATCTTACTCTCGATATTATAATCTTATTAACTCTTTTTATCCTAAAAGATAAGATTTAAATACAAACATATTTAAGGATTCCCCCTCCCGTTAAACCCCTAATTTATTCATTTTAAATTTGAATTATTTGAATTTAAATATCGAATAATTGAAATCTTTAGGGAAAATTTATAGAGTAAAAATAATGAGGTTCAATTCTATTGCGATAAGAAAATGATAGCTACTTTTGATTAAAACTTTAATTTAAAACTTGAAAGTCAGTGATCTCAAATTAAACTATTAAAAAATGTTGGGAGGTATGAGTTCAGGCGCTGTTTATTTCGCAAACCGAAAAACCAGCAAGGAAAACTCTTCCACTAAATAATTTTATATTGCAATGTTTGATAAATAGAAAACAGAATTGAGAATTGAAAAAATGATAAAAGACCAGGAGAGGCAGCTAGACGGATATTTTCAATAGCAAACAAGCCTGAGTCCAATAAAAAAGAAACAACTCTCTTACAGTAGACACTTTGGACCAAACCCAGGCCTTTTTGAGGAAACTGATAATGATGTTTTCAACCTAACTCTATAGTAATTAATTAATAATTAAGCCGCACCTTAGAAAAATGAGAATGATTTCCTGATGAGAAAGCTAGGAATCCCTCTTATAGTAAAACTCAGAATTACTCACGCCATAGAAGAAACGAGAAAGATGCTCTAGTGCACAAGCAGTCTACTTTAAATTTTGAAAAAGGTTAAAATAAACTCAGAGAAATATTCGAATTTTGACTAAGAGCTCTTACGATATGAAAGCAAGATAAGTGGGTTTGATTTACCCAATTATTTGTTAAGACGATAAGTAAGTCAAGGTTTAAAGCAAACGAAGATATAAATTTCGAAGAAGACCTGGAGTCAATGAGTTCAGATCAGCAAAAATAAGTCAATCCCAATAACATCAATAACCTCGTAATAAGTTTAATGATTTCGAAGAGATGGAAAATAGAATTCACTAATCAAATAAATCACTCACAAAATCACAACAGAACATACTCCAAAAATAAAACAACGTCATTTTAAAATTAAGTTGAGTTAATATTTATATGAAAATTTATTCCATAACAAGATTAGCTTCTATGATAAGAGGTCTCTCTTCATATTCACTGCTTAAGGTCTTATACGAGAGCCTGTGTTTTTATTGATTGAAGTATTTATAATATTAGTTTTATTAACTCTATTACCCTGGCGATGTACGATTACAATGACAGAGATTCGAGCTTGAGTTGGAATTAAGTGCTCGACCAGCTTGACTATTTTTACTCGGCCGTATTCTTTTTGGAGTGCTTGCTAAAAATAGTGGCGTATGGTTTGGTGCTCCACAGGAGGGCCTATCTCAGGATTGGCTGGAATCTTATTGATTTTACTGTGGTCGTTACTGGGTAATATATTTCTATCTCATCTATCTTTAGAATTTTGCCTATATCATATAAGTAAGTAAAATAATTTTGGAGCTTGTAGGCACAGGATCATTGAGATTAAAATCCTTAAGGGTTTTAAGGGCACTGAGACCGCTAAGAAGTATAAATGCGATCCCTGGTAAGTTTTTGGTTAAATTAAGCTCTAGGATTATTCAATATAGCTCTTTATGAACTTAAAATATCTTAAGTGCATTTTAGGGTTGAAGAAGATAGTGACTGCTCTGATCTAATCTATTCATTAATTTGTTTGATGCTATATTTATTCTATTCCAGACTTCTTGAATGTCATAGTATTCCTAGTTTTTATATTCTTGCTTTTCGCTATCCTTGGAACTCACCAATACTCTGGAATATTTTATAATGCCTGTAGAATACACGGGCAGCCAGAGAGTTCGGAGGGATGGTTGATAGATATGACCGCAAGTTAAAGGGTGTGCAGTCAAACAGGATTGGGATTTTATTCTTGTCCTAACAACGAAGTCTGTGGAAATCCGGCAGACTATGGACTGAATAGACGCACTGATAATATAATAGAAAATTCTGTAATAAATTATGGAGTCTCAACTTTCGATGATGTGGCCTCCTCACTTATTACAGTCTTTCAGATAAACATTTGGATTTTAAAAGGGATTTTGAAGTTCATTATTGCATTTTAGTTTAGTTACAACTGACGGGTGGACACCAATAATGCTGAATTTAATGGATGCAGATATTCCTGCAATGGGCGCAATATATACGATAATGATTGTGGTGGTAGGATCCTACTTCTTTTTGAATCTGATATTGGCGGTTATTATCCAGGCCTTTATCCAGATCCAAAAGAACGAAATAGATTAAGAACTTATGGAGATGGATGCCAAGCTGTGTGAAGATGTTAAAGAGCTCAAAGAAGTCTAAGAAGGCTCTGATCCAGATGAAGATAGAAAAGATTCGGAGGGAGAAGGCAGCTTTTAAGATGAACGAGAAGACTGGGATCAGGTGATTAGTGGAAGCAATAAGAGAAATTCACGCAAGTCTAAAATTAGCAGCGACCTTGTAGATTCCAAGCAATAACTTTCGATTATCATAGTTTCAAATTAACTTATCCTTGATATGCTGAATGAATCCTCAAACTAAAATCTTAAGCTGAGCTCCAAGTTTACTCTTTACAACTCAGACCAGACTTTGAAGTCACTGAACACTTAAAAGGTTAAAAAGAGTAGGAAATTCTCTAATTTTGGAGAAAATATGATCAAGTAAAAAACCAGTAAAGATATAGATGATGATTTTTATAATAATTTAAGATAGCTCAACTACTAACGCTATAAGCCAAAAGCACACTTTCAACATTGAAAAGTCTGGAAATACATTCGAGTCCATGGCTTAAAACTAAATCATTTCGCAGAACAAAGGAAATGATGGTGGTTCTTCAGATGAAGTCAAGGCTCAATAATTGACAGTAAAGGAGGGGGAGGTAGTTGACTTTAGCTTTTTAAAACCAGTTCTGATGAAGAGAAAAGTGATCGATCTATTTTCTCAAGTCCATAGTGAAAATCAGCAGTTAGCTTTGCAAAAGTCTAGTCAAAATCAATCCAATTAAACATTCCTCAAAGATAGTATGGCTATTTAAGAAAATTTCACAGAAGAAGAGAAATAGGATACTTGGCAACATCGGAGTGGCACTCTATCCGTAATTCCTGAATTCGAAAAGCAATCTACTCAAAAGTCATTAATCAAGAGCAAATAAACTCCCATCAATTTTTATTAGGTTTTTTCTCCCTCGACAAAACTTGCTCCAGAAATTTAAGCATCCAAAGACAGTAAAAGCATTGAAGAAAATCCAAATGAGAAAAGTTTGGAGGAGACTTTTCGTTCTGAGGAGTCTGTCAAAAGATAAAAAACGAGAGGCATGACTTTTCTATTTAAGAAACTGGCTGAAGAAAAAATTAGACAAGGCAAGGACATGGAGTAAGAGTAAGGCTTAGAGAAACCTGAGGGAAATATACTGTTCAACAAAGTGTAAAAATTTATTGAGGAAAAGAGGGATGAGATTCAATCGAAAGAGGAATATTTCCAAGACTTGCTGGAAGACACAAAATCTAAGCTAGCAAACAATCGACAGGATAGCAATCCAGTTACTCTTAGATAGCTTGCTTCACTTAGATACGGTTTGAATATGAGGAGAAAGATGGAGGATTTATCAAAGCAGGTGTGGAAAATCTAGCTTGAAAATAGGATAGACAAGAACAAGATTTACAAAGTAGCTTATAAAATAGTAGAAAGCAACTACTTTGCAGCATTCATTTCTCTCATTATCGTAGTAAACACAGTGCTTTTATCTCTTGATAGATATCCAAATGATGATTACTTAAGCTCGTAGCTTGACCTTGTTAACTACTTTTTCACAGCAGTTTTCATTTACTTCAAATTGATAAATTATTTTGTGGAATTAGAATAAATAAGATTGTTGAGATGTTATTGAAGCAAACTGCATATGGCTTCAAGAACTATTTTAAAGATCCATTCAACAGCTTTGATAGTGTGATTGTGTTGGCTAGTATAATCGATCTCTTCGTCTCAAATTTATAAAGTTCTAAAAATGGTGGATCAGTTACTGCACTTAGAGCCTTCAGGCTTTTGAGAGTTTTTAAGTTGGCCAAGTCCTGGGCTTAACTTCAACACTTGTTAATTACAATTTGGAAAACTCTTAAGGATGTGAGCACTTCAATATTTATAATGAAATTTTTGTTATACTTTCTCGATCTTGCTTTTTCTGTTTATTTTCGTGTACTCTCTGCTCGGAATGGAAATCTTTGGTTTCAAGGCAAAGTTCAACTCAGCTGGCCATATCGATATGTAGAACTGAATGATTAAATTTTATTAGAACGGTGATGATCCTGAGTCAAACTTCAATAACTTTTTGGAAGCCTTTACAACTGTATTTGTGGTGTTAACTAATGATGGGTGGTCAACTATCTACTACAATTACTATCGTACAGTCGACAACAATATTTTTTATAATGCAGTAATTTATATTGCCACCATCTATTTCATATCTCTCATTATAATAGGCTAGAAGATCCTTCTCAATCTTAGAATAAGATTGATTTTATTTTTAGATGAATCTTTTCTTAGCCATCCTTTTGGAAAATTTCGACGAGGATTCCATAAGCTAAGAAATAAATAAGAAATTCGAAGAGTCCAAGTAAATGGAGCTGACTAGGGTGGAGAAGTGGTTAAAATTGCCAAAGAGAAATTTGTAGATTCTTTAACTAGAGGATGACATCCATGCAAGAAAGAGAAAAAAGATTCTCATAATTTATATTTTAAAGACATTAATTACTATTTAGTTTAAGGATGAATTGAGAAAGAGGAGATAGTCAGAGAACTTAAGAGTATGCAACTTAATGATACAATCAAAGTCAAACTAAATTTTGTGTGAGTATTAGATTTAAACCTAGATCAAGAGAGCGAGAAGGAGTCTCTTAAATAGTCTTCTAAACTTAAAAAATTTATGACTATGACTCATATCCATGATGATGTGTACTTAGATGGAAAGTCACTTTACATCTTGCCCATGAATAGTAAAATTAGAAAAGTCCTCTTTGCAATTAATTAAATAAGTATAAAGCTTTTATATTGTGACGAGTGGAAACTTTGATCTGTTGATTATCCTGACAATAGGCGTCTCATCGGTGCAGCTGGCTTTAGAAAACCCTCTGAATGACCCAAATGGAAGCCTAACTAGAGCTTTGTAGAATGTTGATATTCTAACTACTTCAATATTTGCGATGGAAAGTTCTCTAAAGATTCTTGCCTTTGGATTTATAGTAAATGGAAGGACGAGCTACATGAGAAATCTCTGGAATGTTCTTGATTTCATTATCATCATCCTTTTTAAAAGAAGTAATTGTAATGAATCCTATCAGTAGCAAATTTAACTCCTTTGGTGAACAACTTACAAGTGATCAAGGTAGCTAGAGTTACAAGACCACTAAGGCTAATAAGTAGAAACAAGGGATTGAAAGTTGCAGTCAAAGCTTTGGCATAGGCAATTCCTAGTATTGCAAATGTAACATTAATTACGATGCTGTTCTTCTTGATTTTTGGGATAATTTGCACAAGCTATTTCAAGGGAAAACTGTTCTACTGCAACACTAGCAACGTGAATGATGCTCAAAACATTCTGATAAATCAGAAGTGGGAGTGCTTCAATGCAGGAGGCACTTGGATGAATAACTACTACGACTTCGATAACATCTTTGACTCCATCCAAGCTATGTTCATTATAGCCACCACCTCGGGCTGGTCAACAGTCATGTATGCTTGTGAAGCATCCACTGAGATAGACTATGTAATGAAGGACAAGAATAACATTTACTGGTCTCTCTTCTTCATAGCTAATCAATTTTTAAATTAATTTACTTTATAAGCGTTCATCATTATAAGTACTTTCATGCTGCTGAACCTATTCGTGGGAGTTGTGATTTCCACTTTCAACAGAGAGAAAGATAAGATAGGAGGAAACAATTTGCTTACTGATAGGTAGAAAGAATGGATAGATGTGAGACTGCTGGTTATAAATTCAAAGCCAGTGAAGTTAATGCGACCTCCCACAAATAAGATCAGGAGCTTCTGCTTCAAACTCCAAAGACACAAGGGCTTCGACATGTTCATAATGGTATGCATCATGATAAACACAGTTATTCTCACTTTGAAATGGTACTAACAGCCAGCTGACTTGAGCTAGGCCACTGACATCCTCAACTAAATTTTCACAGGCATTTTTGCTGCAGAAGCTATTATAAAAATCATAGCTCTTGACATTAATTATCATAGTTGAACATTCACTTATGTAATTTTAAAAGTTACTTCTGGAGGGCAGTGGAACATTTTCTGATTTGGTATACAATATTTTAAGATAGACAACTAAGTTAGGGTTTAGAATGCAAGAATAGTCAGACTAGTGAAACAGGCTCAAAACTTAAGGTAGACACATTTTAGTCACTTTTCAATTGCAAATGTTAGGTGGTAAAAGGTCACTTGTTAGTATTCGAACTTTGTAGTCACTCTTCCTGCCCTTTCAAAGTGGTGGTCTACTAATCTTGTACCTGTACTCTGTACTAGGAGTGTATCTATTTGCAGACGTGAAGAGAAACACAGTGATGACTGATGTGCTAAACTTTGAAAGTTTTTGGAATGCTTTCCTCACTCTCTTCGTCATTTCTACAGGTGATGCTTGGGATCAAATCATGGACTTAAATTAGTATTTGCAGTCTTTATCATTTTTATTGACGCTTTCACAAATGGAAGGTCTATAACCTATCAGTGTTAGTCTAATCCTAGTTACTAGGACTATGTCGACAATGACAACTAAACAATTGGATGTGGACAGAACGAGACAGCCATTCTATTCTTCTACAGCTACATCCTATTTGTGAACCTGATCTTCCTGAACCTCTTCATAGCCATTATTCTCCAAGGCTTCGAGGATACACAAAAGAAAGAAACTAGGCTATTTAATAACGACAGCCTCACCAAATTCAGACAGGTCTGGTCAGAGTACGACCCAGAAGCAATTTAAATTAGATATTTTAATGCAACTACTTTCATCCCAATAGTTCAGTTGAAGTCTTTTTTATTCAAGCTTGGCCCTCCTCTTGGTTTAATATTTAATGCGTTTATGAATTTGATTTTGATAAGAGCTTTCTCAATGACAAAGCTGCACAAGACAAGTTTATTATAAGTCTAGACTTACCCACCTACAACGACCTCTCAGACTTCTAATTCTTGGATGTGCTTGACGCTCTATCTCTTAGATAATAAATTACTTATAAGATTGATGGTGCACGACCACTTCATAAAGGAGGAGAAGGAGCAGGAAGAGGGATAGGAGAGATCGGACAACAGTCCTATTCAATCTAAGGAATCTTTCAAGGAAGGAAACTTGAACAGACAGGATACCAGAACGAGAGAGATGGAGTTTAGAGAACGCATGCAAAGGGAAATCAACAAACTGTAGTTCAATGAGGATGCTTAGGCGATTGACGCAGTTCAGTAAGTTGTTATCAAAGAGAAGAAGATTATCGGAAACAAGGAACAGAAGAAAGATACCTACTTGACTTCTCTGCATTGGGCAGCTGCTGAGGTGGCCTTCAACCACATGAGGTACATCGTCGCAAAGCGAAAACTTATGAAGAAGATTGAAAAAATGGAAAATGAAGGAGAACAACTTGTCCTTGACTAGAACGAGCAACTACTTCTAGAGAAAGTTCAATCTAATGAAGTTAGAAACATAATTTTTAAATTTTACTGAACAGTCTAGTTGACAAAGGCCTTATTAATTTTTAAATATATGCACATTTTAAGGCAGCTTGAGTTTGGATAAAGATACCAAGCAGAGTCTTGGTCTAGGGTCTGAGAATCATCTCCAAATCAAATCCATTTTGAGAAATGAACCTTCCAACAAGTAGATCATAGACGAGCTTAACTCTTCCAGAGCACTACTCAAGCAAAGTACTCGGCTCTATGAAGTTATCAGATAATCTAGCTTCATTAGACCGCAAAATAGCGTTAAAATATGGAAGATGAGATGCAATAGCTCCGCCTGTTAAACAGCTCAAGATAGCTAAATTAAGAAACTCCAGCTAGATAGTCAGAGTATGATACAATCCAAGTGGACAGATTAGTAGATTAAGAGTTAAACAATCTTTATACTCCTACACAATAGTAGCTCAATCATAATGAAGAAGCCCCAATCAGATAAAATTCACCCAATATACAACCAAGAGACAAAAAGTTATAAATGTTTCTTAGAGCATAGTCTTAGAGTGGAGTGAGGTAGCCTCGTAGTTCCTTCAACAACTCAGAATATCTTATAAGTATTTTACAACTATGGGGTCCAAGAAGGTCAATACACTTTATTCATCTTTTTAAATTTTAAAGGTTCTATTGGTGGGACTGAGGAACTTTTTCACACATAAGAAAATGTAGAAGAAGAAGAAAAATCCCCTGAGCCCCAGTAACATCTGTCCCAGCCTTAACAACAATTCGTTTACAGCAGCATTTTCTGACTTCTATATTTTATGGTTTTATAATAAGCATATCAAGCAGCACCCTTAACTTTTAAAACGTGAGATAACAAAATTTAAGAGCTGCATTGGCTCAGTAATAGCAATAGTAGCTTTTACCGATAAGAGAAGGAGATGAGTCTCAATTATCCGTGTATCCACTTGATGTGTCCATGCCAGAGCTAGAGATGTCTCGCGAATTACTTGAGCCTAAGATTTCATTGACAGCTTTGTTCCCCTATCTATAGTTATATGAAATGTTATTATCTAAACTAGAATAAAAACAGGGAGCAGCAATATAGAGTAAAGGGAGACGAAGTAGACATCAGCCTACAGTAAATCAACTTAGACACAAGCCACCAGCAGCTTTTGCCAGATCACGAAGCTCCTCAGGGAAGAATCTCTTCAAATGTAATAATTTGTTTTGGATCTAGAGTAGGATAATAATTGAGGCGATGGATGAGAGAATTAGCCACAGTTAGGACAAGCAACGTTCCTCAATACCAAGGAGGGACATCTAGGCTGACGAGACTAAAGCCTCCGCAGAGCAGTTGAGGTTTGACTTAGAGTCTAGCTCTCATTAGTTGCTTAACTAAGCCCCTGGAGCCAAGCATTAGCAAAAAAATTTTTAAACTTAAATTTATAAGCTTGAGACTAATTCTGAGAAGCGTTAGAATGAAAGAGACATATAAATGGCAGAGGACCAGAGACTACAGCCAGTAAAGTATGTTAAATTGAATGAAGTAGCGAAGGGGAGGAGAATAAGTATTGGATTAAGTATGCTGCCCACTAGCAAGAACACTCTTGAAGCTCCAACCAGTTACTATATGAAGAAACGAGCCTCAGAAATGGAAAGGTAATCAGAGGAGAGCAAACTAATAAATGAAGGGAATTTGTTGCTCCTATTATTTATGTTAAACGGCCTAGTATTTAGTCTCTTTCCACTCCGCACCAGTATATCAGAAGGAGGGAGAAGTCAGAAATATCTGCAATCTCTTATAATTTCTAATTACATTGATATTAATTTGTTTTAGAGCATGTTTTGTGAATGATAAATGAAGAACTTGCGAGACTTGTTTCCAATCCAATAGCTCAAAAGTACATCGATCAACCTAAATATAGTTGCAATTTTAATTATAATCGGAGATACGTTAAAATAATAAATGGGGAGTTGCAGCTTCGTGGCAGTTGAAAATCTCATATTCACCCTCTTATCTGCAGCTTATTCTATAGCTTATTAAAAATTAATGTAAGTTTCTTCTTTAATCATCCCCTCAGCACCTCTCAGCAGCGAGATATGAAATACGCAGTGTCTTGATTTTTAAATACCTGGCTATCTGCAACTTGTGTTGCTGATAACTCTTTACTGAGCACCCCCACTCAAAAGTTGCAAGTATGAAAAGTTGTTAGAATTTGATGATGAATCGAATGGTGTAATAATTATTTAAATCTAACACACTTCAACTGTCACTGATTTTATCCATTTTAATTTAATAACTAATTTAATTCTCTTTTTTATTAAATTTTCAGCTATAATATTTAATATTATCTTTTAGCAATGATATATTTTAATTATTAATTATGTTTATTTTTTAATAGATCAAATAGAGAAGGCAGATGATAATATAGGACTAGATAGAGTGAGGCAGAGCATAGTGAACGATGATGAGCTGATGTCTGAGATTATTTATAGTTTTTAAGATCCACAGAATGATCGCTTAAAACAACGAGGAAGAGAGAGAAAACAAGAAATAGCTTAGTAAGTTTGCATTGGACTCTTCAGCCAGGAAAAGAGAGGAGAGTGATAGACAGTACGAAGACAGTCTAAACTTTGATGAAGAAGATTATTCTTGATCCAGCTGTTGATTTTATAACTTGTTTTGTATTTATATAATCAGAAATTAATCTGCAATAATTTAGAACTATGAAAAGTGTCACACAGTAAAATTACTTATAAATAAACAATTAGACAGTGAGTGCAAAAAAGAGTAAATTTAAAATAAACACCTGCTTGTAGGTGATTGTTTGTGATGCTTATAGATTCTAATTCACTAAAATATCCCCCAATCAATAAACAATTATCGCTGAGAGTTTAATAATAAAAAAGAGAATTAAATTAGATATTAAATTAAAATGGAATAAATCAGTGATAGTTGAAGTGTGTCCAATTTAAATAATAATTACACCATTCATTTCAGCACAAAATTCTAACAACTTTTCATCCTTGAAATTTTAGTGTGGGAGCGCTCAATACAGAGTTTAAAGCGACACAAGTTATGAATTCAAGGATATCGAAATTTCATTTGATTGCGCACATCATATCTCGCTACTGAGAAGAGCTGAGGCATTGAATAAAGATGAAACTTATATTAATTTTTTATTCTCTATCGAACAAGCTGTAGATGATAGGGTGAATCTGTGATTTCAACTGACACGAAGTAGCAACTCTCCATTTATTATTTTAACCAATCACCGATTTTAATTAAAACTCTAAATATAACAAACCACTGGTTTATACTAATAATCCGATTTAAATATGCAAGGGGGGATGGGCTCCGCTGCAGCTCTTTTCACTACGAAGGGCAGAATGTCTTTTACAAAGAGAGAGCAAAATCAATTCGTATATCTTATTTTAGCAACTACAAAAGCAGCAAGAATAGCTGATTCAGTAAAGGAACACTATGATTATAAAGAATTTAGAAAGAGAATTTACACAACGTTAATCTTCTGGAATAATTTATTTTGATAGTTTATTTATATCCTGGATAGTCAAATGGCGGCTAATTTAAAATGCTATCTCTACCCAGAGAAGAAGATGCTAACTTTGTCTCAAATTAAGCTTTATAATTTTCTAAATGAAGAGATTGGATATCCAAAGTCCCCTAAGAAAATACAACAGCAAAGAGTCTTTGGAGAAATGGCAACAATAAGAGAAAGAGATGAAGAAAGAAATGGAGGAAGTTTCAAGCTGTAGCTTAAACATGAGTTGGATGAGGAGGACATGCAAGAGATGGCTGAATTTAGAAAAATGGAAAGAAAAATAGAAAGCCAAGATCAAAGGTTGAAATCTCCTAACACTGGAAATTAAATAGGCTATTTTTATTTCAGGAAAGGAGCAGGATGAAAGTTTAAACAAATTATTCTGAATTTAACTTGTGATTTGAGTTTTGATTTTGAGCAAGACAACAACACAGCTAATCTCTCAAGTAATGGAGAAGTCAGCGCAAACCCTAATCTTGAATTAACAAAGATGGTTTTATATATTATCTCGTTAATGAGGAACAGTTCGAAGAAGTCTATAATATGGACATGCTAAAAGTACCCACAACAGCACTTTCTTCCTCTCAAAAATAGCGAATGGTTAAGCAAGGATCAGTTATTTTACTTTAAACTTATCAAATTAATGCTAGTAATTTTACTTCATAAGTCGGCTGTGTTCAAATACCACGGAAAGATCAGCCTCTATGAGAAGCGGTCTCTTTTCATTTTCTCAGCTAGAACTAAGTTTAGACGCATCGTAGTATGGATCGTCGACTCTAAGTAAGATTTGCTACTTAATAATCTTTCTAGATATTTTGAAAATTTTATCCTCTTCATCATCCTCTGCAACTCTCTAGAATTAAAGCCATATTGTACTTAAATTTGAAGAATTGGTTTTATACGACTACAACGACAGAGATTCAAGTTTGGAGTGGAACTAGGCTCTTGATTACTTGGACTATCTGTTTAACAGTGTATTTTTCCTAGAGTGTTTCTTGAAAGTAATTGCTTATGGTTTGATAATCCACAGGAGAGCCTACCTTAGAGTAGGTTGGAATCTCATTGATTTTGTGGTAGTGATCACTGGGTAAGTAGGTGCTAGTTATAATGAAATATTTTTAGACTTCTTGAACTTATTGGAGCTGGAAGTGTCAAGTTGAAGTCTCTGAGAGTACTTAGAGCTTTGAGACCTCTAAGAAGCATCAACGCAATTCCAGGTAAATTAATTAAATCATTAACCATCTCTCTGAATAGAACTGAAGAAGATAGTGACTGCTCTCATCCAATCGATCCCAGACTTCTTGAATGTGATGGTGTTCCTTCTATTCATTTTCTTGCTGTTTGCTATCTTAGGAACTCACTAATACTCAGGTATATTTTATAACGCATGTAGATTGAGGCACTTCAATTCTGAATACTTGAACCAGCAGATTTTACAGCTGCCAATAGATCAAGCTGCAAACATACGAGTCTGCAGTTAGACAGGCCTTGGACTTTACTAGTGCCCTAATTCTGAATACTGTGGGAACCCAGCAGACTTTGGACTAGACTACTCGATAGATCAAGTTTAGAACAATGTGATAAATTATGGATCACCAACTTCGATAATGTTGGCTCCTCCCTCAATACTGTGTTTCAGATACATATAATGTTTTGGCATTTACCTTCTGATAAAATGATGGTTGGACGCCTATTATGCTTAGTTTAATCTATTTGGGGCACTCTACCCTATTGATAGTGATAGTTGGGTCCTACTTCTTCTTAAACTTGATTCTGGCAGTTATCATCCAGGCCTTTATCAAAATATAGAAGAGTGAAATAGATTAGGAGTTGCTCAAGAATGATTAAAAGCAGAGATTAAATGATGAGGAAGAGCTGAAAGAATCTATCCACTCAAACCTTCCTCCTCCTTTAAAAAGAAACTTTTAATTGTTCATTGCCTTCAATTAGAATTTAAGAGGAAGAAGAACCCACAGTTGAGGTGCTAGATGTTTATATTTTAATGAGCCGGAGAGAACTGACTGGGACACTTTGCCTATCCCAAAAATTAATCTAAAAGGATAGCCAGATTCACATATTGACTTGAGCAAGCCTGGTGGATCTAATAAAAACCAGAGTAACAAATAGAGCTTGAGTGAGAAAGACGCTAGTTAATATGCCTCTCATTAGTAGAATGAGTCGAACAACTTAAAGCCAAAGGCTAGTCCTAGTTCCAAATACACAAAATATAAATATGAATATTAAGAATTTAAATACTCTATGTTCAACTTGAAAAATGCTTTTGCATCCGCTAGCATGAAGACATTTCATTTAAATATTAAGATCACTATTCCATAATTTATATTTCATTGTTTAATCAGAAGAGGAGTCCTAGATAGATTGAAAATGGAGCTTCTTCTCTAGAGACAACGACAAGAGATCTGGCTTCTTTTCGAGGGTTAGTGAGTCAGACTAGAGATGACCACAGTCCAAAAACTTATAAGAACGCTAACTAGCCCGTAGATTTGAGTTTCCTAAAACCTGTGTTGATGAAGCGTAAAGTGGTGGACATGTTCAATAAAATTTAAAATGGAGAGGAGTTGCCTCCACCCAGCCACTAGGATGATAAGTCAGAGAGACAAGAAATCAGTAGAAATGAATCTCAGGCTTCATATGATCTTGACTCTAATAAAAACACCAAAGTTCAAACCACTGATAAGCAGACAGAGGATAAACAATAGCCTGGATTCTTTTAATTAATTTAAGGAAAGAAAGAAAAATCGTAGTTTAGCAAGCAAGACACAAAGACTAAACTAGATCAAGTAAATTCATAAATAGAATTAGGAGATGGAGAAGATAAGTAGAAGGAGTAAGAAACTGAGGATGATGGTGTTTAGGGTGGATTTGCATTCTTCTTGTCAAAGATAGCGGAATAAAAGCTAAAGGAGAACTCTGACTAAGCTCAAACTCAAGACTAAGATATAGGGCCACAAGAGGAAGGCATCTCTATAGTCAAGTCCTTTAAAGTGTTTCTTGATAGAAAGACAATTGAATAGTATCGCTAATTATTGTATTAAGACTCATGAAGTCCAAAACAAAGAGCAGTATTTCTAGGAATTGCTTTCAGAGGCAAAAAACCAGATAACTCAAGACAGGAGGAGCAGTAATCCTACTAGCTTGAGATAACTTGCATCTCTCAGATTTGGTCTTAATATTCAGAAGAAACTTCAAAATCTTTCTCATCAGTTCTAGCAAATTAAACTTCAGAGCAGAGCTGAGAAAAGATTAGAATGCATTTAGCATTTTTATAATCTAAGATGGATCTATAAGTACACTTACAAAATAGCAGAGAGTAATGCTTTTTCTTTCATAATAAAGTGTGTTATAATCGCAAACACAGTTCTCTAGCTCTTGATAAATATCCAACCGTTCAAAATCTCAGCTCAAAACTTGACTTTACCAATTACTTTTTCTCCCTAATAAAATTATCAAATCTTATAATATTTCTAACTTCATATTTAATCTTCTTGCTTGAGATGGTAATAAGAGTTCTAGCACACGGTGTGAAGTACTACTTTAAAGATCCTTATAACACTTTTGACGCTGCCATAGTAGTACTAAGTATTATGGACTTGGTGGTGTCTAACCTCTCTTCAAGTTACAACGGTGGAGCCTTCACTGCTTTACGAGCAGTGAGATTAATGAGAATTTTCAAGTTGGCCAAGTCATGGACTTAACTTCAGCATCTTTTAAAGACAATTTGGAAGACTATGATAGATGTGAGTGCATTTTCAATTCTGCTTTTCTTGTTCATGTTTATCTATTCCCTACTTGGCATGGAGTTGTTTGGCTACAAAGCAAAGTTTAACTCTGAAGGCCTAATAGACATGGATGATAAATTTATAATCATTTACTTATGGAGAACGGATAGTATCCAGAATCTAACTTTAACAATTTCCTTGAGGCATTCACTACAGTGTTTGTAGTGCTGACTAATGATGGATGGACCACTATCTATTACAACTACTATCGATCAACAGGAAGCACCATAGCAACTGTCTACTTCATATCTCTCATCATCATAGGGCAAAAGATACTTCTCAATCTCATATTTTATTCCATTTCAAGTTTGATCCTTAAATATCTGTTCTTGGCTATTCTGCTTGAAAATTTCGATGAGGATTCTATAAACTAGGAGATAACTAAGAAGCTAGAAAAAGAGAAATTGCAAGGCTTACCAATGACTATTGTTGAGAAGTTCTTCCAGAAAGCGGAGAAAAAGTTGGTGGACTTTTTTAACCTAGAGGATGAGCATATTAGGCGCAAAAAGGAGAGACAGAGACAAATGAGACTCCAACCAAGAGTTAGAAAATCTGCACTCTCAACAACATCTGTAGTTCCAGCAGATAAATTCTTAATCTTTAATTTAAGATATGGTTGAAACTCCAAAGTAGTAAAATAAACTCAGAAAGTTTCTGACTATGACTCATATTGAAAATGATGCATATCTTGATGGAAGGTCCTGCTTTATTTTATCTGTCGATAACTGCTTTAGACGGTTCCTATTCAAGATTTAATAAAATTACTTTTTCTAAAATGTCTATAGATAGTAACAAATACCAATTTCGACTTCTTAATCATAATGACTATCGCAGTGTCTTGCGTGTAATTGGCACTAGATAATCCCCTAAATGACCCTAATGGAAGTCTTTAAGGAGCTTTGCAGTACGTTGATATCGTAACCACGACAATATTTGCTCTTGAGTGTGTGATGAAAATACTAGCCTATGGTTTTGTGCTAAATGGAAGGCCAAGCTATTTAAGAAACCTTTGGAATGTCATGGACTTTGTAATCATCATCTTGTCAGTGATAAATCTAACTCCAGCTGTCAGCAATCTCCAAGTTATTAAGGTTTTTAGAGTAGTACGTCCATTAAGATTAATAAGCAGAAACAAAGGGCTTAAGGTAGCAGTGAAAGCTCTTGGAAAAGCAATCCCTAGTATTGCAAATGTCTCAGTGATAACATCGCTCTTCTTCTTGATCTTTGGGATAATTTGCACTAGCTACTTCAAAGGGAAGCTGTTTAGTTGCAACATAGATGGAGTTGACGCTGCTGATTCAGTATTCATTAACAATAAGTGGGAGTGCTTTAGCGCTGGAGGTACTTGGGAAAATGCGCACTTCCATTTCGATAATATTCTGGACTCAGTACAGACTATGTTCGTAATTGCCTCCACCTCAGGTTGGTCAGTTATTATGTATGAGTGTGAGGCAACCACAGAGATAGATTTAATTTTTAGACTTTTATGATTATGTGCACAAGGACAAAAACAACATCTACTGGTCCATATTCTTCATAGCTTACATAATCATTTAAAAACAAAGATAGACCATATAAAATTAAAATCATCAGCACATTTCATGCTACTTAATCTATTCGTGGGAGTCGTAATTTCAACCTTTAACAGAGAGAAGTGTAAAGTGAACTCTGTCTTTTATTTTTAAGAAGGAAAAGATTGGAGGAAACAATTTGCTCACTGATAGACAAAAAGAGTGGATAGATCTCCGACTCCTTGTTATCAACTCTAAACCCGTCAAGCTTATTCAACCACCAAGGAGTAAAATAAAAACATCATACTTTACATTCATAATATACTCATTATTAGTAAATTCAGGAAACTGTGTTTCAAAATCTAAAAGCACAGATATTTTGACATCGTGATTATGATTTGCATCTGTCTCAACACGATAGTGCTCATGCTAAAGTGGTATTAGCAGCCAGAGAATCTGAACTTTGGCACAGATCTAATAAACTACGTCTTCACTGCGATTTTCACCCTTGAGGCTATCATCAAAATCATCGGATTAAATAAATATTTTCATTAACTTATGATTGGAGAGGAATTACTTTAAAGATAGTTGGAATATTTTTGACTTCCATATACAAATATGATGCTTATAATAAACTTCATAATAGTTTTGGGATCACTTGGCAGTTTGGGACTTTCAATATACACTTCTCTTTCTTTGAAAGGAGCGACAACTATAATAAGAGCTTTTAGAATAGCAAGAGTAGTTAGGCTTATTAAACAAGCTTAAAATCTAAGACTTGTGTTTAATACCTTCATTGTCACACTTCCTGCACTTGCAAATGTGGGTGGACTGCTAAATTAGGTATAATGAAATAATCTACTTGTTTAATTAAAATTAAGCAGTTTACTTCTGCTTTTGTATCTCTATTCTGTTTAAATAGAATCATAATTTAGATTATGTTTTAGGAGTGTACTTATTTGCAGATGTCAAGAGAAATGGGATTATGACTGACGTTATCAACTTCGAAAACTTTTAGAATGCTTTTCTCACTCTCTTCATTATATCAACAGGAGATGCTTGGGATAGATTATGGATGCATTCAAATTCATTTATTATATTTAATTTTAATTCACCCATGATAACACAATATCCAATCAATGCATTCCATATCCAAGCTACAGTGACTATATTGCCAACGGAGGGCAAACAATTGGTTGTGGTTATGTGGAGCCAGCCTATTTCTTTTTCTATAGTTACTTGTTGTTTGTGAATCTGATCTTCCTGAATTTATTCATCGCCATTATTCTTTAGGGCTTTGAGGAAACCCAAAAGAAAGAACTTAGACTTTTCAACAATGACAGTCTCTTAAAATAATTGTATATATTGAGTCTGTCAAAGTTCCGATAAGTTTGGGCTGAGTTTGATAAAATGTATATGTGTATATTATTTGACCCAGATGCAACCACGTTTATTCCCATGCGCAGCTCAGACCGCTATTGTTTAAATTCGGGCCTCCTATTGGATTTGAGAAGAGCTAAAATAAATTATAAAGTGAATAGACTTTAGTTTTAGCTACTAAGGGAACAAATCTCAGTAGGATAAGTTTATAATAAGTTTAGATCTGCCAACCTACAACAATTTCTCAGACTATCAATTCCTAGACGTCTTAGATGCACTCTCTCTCAGACTAATTTAATAAGAGTTAATATATTTTAATGGTACACGAGCACTACATAAAATAGTAGAATGAGAAATCCAAGGATGATGCAGAGTCTCCAGCAAGCATAGTTAATTCGGAGGAGTCACCTCATAGATAGCCTAAAAGACAGACTACCAGAGAAAGAGAGAGGGAGTTCAAGGAGTTAATGCAAAAGGAAATCAACAAACTCAAGTTCAATTAGGACACTTAGGATATTGACGCAGTCCAGTAAATTTAGAATAGAGAGCAGAGGATAATTGGCAACAATACCAAAACCTAGAAAAAGGATGACTACTTCACATCTTTGCACTTGGCTGCGGCTGAAGTTGCATTTAATCACATGAGGTACATCACTGCCAAGCGAAAGCTAGTGAAGAAGATAGAAAAGATGGAAGAGCAAGGTTAAGTAGTTGAACTCACATAGGATGAACAAGACCTCTATCAGAAAATTTAATCTACAAACATCCAAGACGAGCTTAGCTAACTCAATTGCTTTAAGATTTTTACCATATATAATATTAGCTAACTTTCTCCAACATTTTTACAGAAAGGCATGAATCTATTAAGCACTCAAGTATAAGAAAGTATTTCTAGTTTTTTCATTTAAAATTTAAAGTTGGGTAGTAGCGAAAGGTAAACAACTTTGGAAAGCAATTAGCAGAGAAAATACACTCGAGCACTTTAAATACAGCAGACAATTAAAATTAAACTGAGGGCGAGTTTACTTCATTCAGAGAGTTGATGCCTCAGAATGATGTCCATCAAGCAAATGGAACTATTAACGAAGACTTCGATGAAAATTACTCCAGTGAAAGAAATTTCTTCAGTCAAAGTAGCAGAAACTCTCAGAGGGATAGTATCTCACATAGATCAAACAAACCACTCTCGAATTTTAACCATTTTTATTATAAAATTGGCCACTCTCGATGAGGCGGGAGGATATAATGCAAGTTAAGAGAATAGCAACCATGCTTTTGCAATAACAAATTCAGGACTCCCCAAATGAATACATCTTCCATAATAACTAACAACTGCAGGCTACAAGAAACTAAAGGCCAAAAGAGGAAAATAAGGAATAAGGCAGCAGGATGAGGTAGCCACCCTAAAATTTCAAGAGCTAGCAACAGTTTGAATAAAAGCCAAAGTATGATATAGTTGTTCACAGATACCCTGAAGAAGGAAATACAATTTCATTTTTATTTATTAAATGAAATGATGAGCTAAGCAAATTAAGGAACTAGTACTATGACATTAGAAGAAGTTCTTAAGGATCATTATCATTATTATAGGATGAATATGAAAGGATAATCGATGAATGAAAAATTAATTCAGAATGGAACTTTTAAATATTTAAAGCATTGGTAACTTTCTAGCTTAGACATGCTGACGAAACCCCAAAACCTAAGCATGGGTTTGAACCTTGCCATGTTTAATTCGTAATGGCTAAGTTTTACTTACATTGTCTACTTACCTTCTGGACATGTAACGTCAACCTGCCTGATCACTAGTCTTCCTGCACGCTGGCGCCTCCAACTGTTCACAAATGTAGTGATTGTATCCGATCCTGCCCACTTTTGACCAATGTTGCCTGATTCGAGGGGGTGCCCTATAAA